>PVKH010005915.1:0-16109 GCA_004027955.1 Chaetophractus vellerosus
CCCCTACTATATTTCTTAAGGTTGACCAAAGATACCCAAAGTTACAGTCTTTTCCCATACAGGATGGTCATATAATAAATCAAGCTTAGTTTATCACCAGCATTCTAAAAACCAGACCTAGGGAGAAAAACTCGGTCTGGGAACACATGCATAGTTTCTAATATAGTGAATGTTTAGCCTACTCTGATTATCACAAAATCAGGACAGCCCGGTAGGAGCTGTTCTAGTGGCTTCTACTCGGTCTTTCCTACTATAATAGGCTTCACTTCACAAGTAAGGGAACTAATGTGGGGATTCTGCCAGTTGCTGAGTATGTCTATTCCAATTATGTATTCTGGAACTGGGGAAATAACCACAGAATGGGTCTGGGTAACCACTGGATCCACTGTGAGATGGACCTGAAATAAAACTCCATCGATTACCTGACCTCCATAAGCCCCTACTCTGACTGGTGGAACACAGTGACATTTTGGGTCTCCTGGAATTAATGTGACTTCTGAGCCAGTGTCTAATAATCCCTGAAATGTCTAATCATTTCCTTTTCCCCAATGAACAGTTACCCTTGTAAAAGGCCATAGATCTTTTTGGTGAAAGCTGAGAAAAGATTAACTGCATAAATTTTGGCATTATAACAGGAACCTTCTCCAAGGGAACCTGTCCTTCCCCTCATTCAGGGGCCTCTGGGTCTGTAAACTGACTCAAGTCTGGGAATTGATTAAGGGGCCATGACTCTCTGTTTCTGTAATTCAAGTTAGGTTTTTGTTCACTCAACCTATAACTCTTATGTTTATACAGATCAAGTAGGAATTTAGTAGACTGTTCATCTATTTTGCTTGTAGGTACCCCATGATCTATTAGCCAATGCCATAGGTCTATGCAACTCAGATTTTTTTTGATTGCTGCTTTGAGTCTCCTTTTCATTGTGGTAACCACACCCACCTTGTCTTTAGCAATTAAGTGCCGCCACTTACCATCTTTTGGGCCAGGTTCCAGTCATCCCCACAGTGTTAAAGGATCCTAGTTCCATAACAGCAGTTCCCACAGTAATATCTGACCTACAGAGAAGAGCAACCACAGAGCTCTTCAGGGAAGAGTTAGTCTTACAAATTCATTCCTCACAGTCCTGGTGAAAGGTGTTTCCTCTGGATAGTCCTGGAGTGGGTGGACAGGTCTTAGATGGTAAATCCATTCTAACATTCTAATCTCTCTAAGCTTTTGGGTCCCCTCATCTGCCAGGGCAATTCTGGCATCTCGACCTCAGGCAGTGCCAGCCATCTTTTGGTCCATGTTTCAGCCAGCCACCTGAACAAACTGTTAGAGCCCTTTCTAACTCTTTGAGTTATAACATTGAATCCAGAATCTCTGCTTAGTGGGCCGTTATAAACAAATTCAACCTGATCCAACTTTATATTCCTTCCACCATTATCTCATACCCTTAATGTCTATTCCCACACACTTTGTACTTAACCTTTGGGGGCTTGTGACTTTTGTCTAGTTATAAGTATGGAAGAAAAGAGGGGTGATGGGGGTGGGTAAGGAGAAGCATTAGAAGAGTCTTGCAAGCCAATTTTCTCAGGGCATTCCATTGCAGTTTCATCTAGTGGGACAGGATTAATCTCTTCAGGTGGAGGTTGGATCTCATATTCCTCAGGGCAGGATGGAGGTTGGATTGTTGTCTCCTCAGGATGGGGAGGAAGTCAGTACTCCTTGGAGCAGGCTGGAGGTTGACTGATGCAGGCTTGACATTGGGTAGTCAACTCAGGGCAGGGAAGAGGTCAGGTGGCTGTCTCCTCAGGGCAGACCATTACTAAAGTCTCTATTGCCAACTCAAGCCGTGGACTGTCAGTGGCCTCTTGATTATTGGAAACAGAGTCCTTAGTTCCCTTGACTCTAATCAGAGTAGAAAGCCAGTTGCAAAAATCCCGTAACCAATTCAGAAATCTCATTTTTAAGATTCTGTTTCTTAAGAATCACTCCTCGTACCAAGCTGTATTAGTCAGGGTTCTCTAGGGAAACAGAACTGATAGGAGATATCTGTAACTAGTATGAGATTTTATAAAATTGTTTCATGTGACCATGGGGATGCACAAATCCAAATTCTCGGGGCAGACTGCAAGCCAGGGACTCTGATGAAGATCTTTGATGAGTTTCCCAGGAGTTGCTGTCTGTCTGAAGTAGAGATGGGAATTCTCTCTCTGAGTGCTGAAATCACTTCTTTTAAGGCCTTTGACTGGATGAGATTTCACTTATTGCTGATGGCAATCTTCTCAGTTGATTGTGGATGTAGTCAACCATCTATGCAATCAACTCACTGATGATTAAAGTCCATGCAATGCCCTTGTATTACAATTAGCCCAGTGCTTGCTTGACCAAACAACTGGGCACCATTACCTGGCCAAATTGACACGTTAGCCTAATCATCACAATTAATATGATCTCATTGTCATACCTGAACAAAATTTCTCTTCAAAAGTTTGCTCTCTTAACAATTATTACTATGTCTTCTTCTTTAAACCTCTCATCCTTGACTGATTTCCCTAAATCTGTCTCTAATGGATTGTGCTTCTTCATTTGAGGTTTGAAAGTCTCCACTTCATCTACCGCTCCCTAAATCATAGTCCTACTATCTGTCTTGGTTCTTGACAAATGTACTTTAAGTCTTTTGTATTGTACTTTCTCTTTATGTTTCTTTCCCCATCACATCCCTTTCAATTTATGGGAGTTCATGGCCCCTCTCTTTTAGTTGAAGCCTAGAGAATGTCTCTAGGGTCTCTTCCTTAAACGACCAATTTTCAACTTCCCAGGATGGTAAATCCAATTGTTTTAGATCAGAAATATACCCTTGGAACAGTCATGGACTATCAGGTGGGGGCCAGAGTCCTATAATACAGTCAAGGCTTCTGGGAGTAACCAATGAGTTTTAGGAGCTGTGGTGGATTGAAGCTGTATGTACCCCAGAAAAATATGTTCTTAAATTTAATCCATTCCTGTGGATGTAAACTCATTGGACATTGGAACTTCCTGTGCAGTTACATCAATTAAGGTGTGTCCCATCTCAATCAGGATGGGTCTTAATCTCATTACTCGAGTCCTTTATGAGAATGAATTTCAGGCAGAGAGAAAGAGAAAGCCACAGGAATCAAGAAGCTGAAATGGAGCCCAGAGGAGAAGGAAGAGACCAGGAGATGCTACTTGCCATGTGTCAGAGGAACCAAGGATCACTGGCAGCCAGCCCCAGAATGTGACAGTCTTTGGGGAGAAAGCATCACGTGAATGATGGCTTGATTTGGACATTTTCCTGGCCTCAAAACTGAGTGAATAAATTTCCGTGGTTTAAGCAGAACTATTTCATGGTATTTTCTTGAGCAGCCTAATAAACTGAAACAGATTTTGGTAGCAGGAGAGGGGAAACATCTTTGGAATTGGGTAATGTGTAGAGTCTGGAAGAACTGAGAGGTACTTAATATAAAAGGTCTAGATTGCTTTGAAGAGACAATGGTAGAAATATGGATGCTAAATGTACTGCCAGTGAGGCCTTAGAAGGAAATGATGAGTATGTTATTGAAAACTGGAGGAAAGGTGATCCTTGTTTTAAAGTGGCATGTACTTGGCAAAATTGAGGGTTTTTTTAAAATAAATGTTTATTGTTGTTTTCAGAAACAAAGTTTGAGGTCTTTTTTTTTTTTTTTTTTGAGGTATGAGGTATGAGGGGCTGGGGATTGAACCCTCATATGTGGGAATCCAATGTTCAACCACTGAGCCACATTGGCTCCCTTGAGTTGTTTTTTTTTCATTTGTTTTGCTTGTTGTTTGTTTTTGTTTTAGGAGGCACCAGGAAATGAACCCAGGACCTCCCATGTGGGAAGCAGGCTCTCAACTGCTCGAGCCACATCCGCTCCTCAAAATTGAGTTCTGATGTCAAATGGAAGACAGAACTTGAAAGTGATAAACTTGGGTATTTAGCTGAGGAAATTTCCAAGCTAAGTGTGGAAAGTGCGGCCTGGTTTCTTCTTGCAGCTTATAGTAAAATGTGAAAGGAAAGGAATAAGTTGAGAATGGAACTCTTGGACACAAAGAAATCAGAAATGGATAGTATAGAAAATTCTGAGCTTCTGGAAAGTGAGTTCTCAGAGAATAGTGCTCCATGTGAAGGTTTAACTAAACATGGAACAAGTCAGCAAATTCCATGCAATTCAGGATTGGAGGTGCAGTTATTCAGGAAGGATCTGTGGAAAGTTCTACTTTCTGATGGTTTGGACCCCTGTGTACTACATGCAAAACAATTTTTTTTGTTTCTTTGCTTTTTTTCCCCTGCATAATTTGTATGAGTGGAACTGCTGCCATCTTGGACTAAAAGGGACAGAAAAGGGACAAATTGAAGGCAAAATCTCTTCCAGGGCAGAACCTTGGAAGCTTAGGTCTGAAATGAAGACATCTTCTTGGGCCAAGAGTATGGAAAGGGTGAGTCTCCCAGTGCTTGGAAAGGGTGGGTTTTCTGCCCCATTGATTTTGTTTTTTTTAATATACTTTTTAAAAAACAATTTATTGAAGTATATCATTCATACATGAACATACATAAACTGTAAGTGTTTAGTAAACATCACGATCTTACAAAACAAAGATGCATAACATCATACAGGGCTCCCACACATCACCCCCGCCACCCACAAACACCCTGCATTGTAAAACATTTGTTAACAAATCATGAAAGAGCATCGTCAAAGTATTACTACTAACTATAGTCCGTATCTTCCTCCCCTATCCATTTTTTAAGGATTTATTTATTTATTTATTCACCCCTATCCATTTTTAGCCCCCCTCCACCCCCGTTTTTGCTAGTGTGGCACATTTGTTACAATTGATGAACACAATTTGGGGCCTTGCCACTGAGCATGGATTATAGTTTACATTGTAGTTTACACTCTCTCCTGCACAATTTTGTAAGTTATGACAGGATATATAATGGCCTGTATCTGACATTGCAGTGTCATTCAGGATAATTCCCAAGTCCCAAAAATGCCCCCATATTACACCTATTTTTCCCTCTCCCTCCCCTCAGAACCTCCAGTGGCTACTGCCTCCATATCAATGATAAAAGTTCTTCTATTGCTAGAATCACAATAAGTCTATACGAGAATACCAGTAAGTCTACTGTAGTACATCATTCATTCCCCAATCCTGAGGATTCTGGGATTATGATACCCACTCCACCTCTAACTGAGAGGAGTCTGTCCCATTATTGAAGAAGGGTGCTGCCACCCCAGTGCTCAGAGAGGGTGGAGCTTGTGTCCTGGCATCTGTGAAGAGCTTAGCCATCAACCCAATGTTTGTAAAAGGTGAAGACTTCACCCCAGTGTTTAGAAAGAGCATGGCTGCTGGGAAAGCACTTGGGAGGGGTGGGACTTCCACTGCATCAGGCCCAGAGGACAAAACCTCATTCCATAGATGACTCTCAGACCACGAAATCTAATGGAGTATTCTCTGCTGGGTTTTGGAATTGTTTGGGATCTATTATCCCTGTTTTCCTTCCAATTTCTTCCTTCTGGAATGGGAATGTGTATCCTATGCCCATCCCTCCCTAGTATTTTGGAGGCAGATAATTTGTTCTCTAGGTTTCACAGGTCCACAGAGGGGAATTGTGCCCCAGGACAGACCACACCTATAACCGATTTTGATGATAATTTGTCCTAAGCATTGTTTCTGAAATGACTTTAAACTTTTGAGTTAGTGTGATGGAATGAATGTATTTTGCATGTAGAAAGACCAAGGTATAAATCCTTTGTAAGTAGGACCTTTTGATAGGTTACTTCAGTTAAGGTGTGTCCTACCACAATCAGCATGGGTCTTTAATCCTATTACTGGAGACCTTTATAAGAGTATGAAGTTCAGATAGAGAGAAAGAGAAAGCCACAGGAAGCAAGAGGCTGAAACAGAACCTGGAAGAGAAGAGACCAGGAGATGCCACCATGTGTCTTGCCATATGACAGAGGACTCAAAGATAACTGGCAGCCAGCCCCAGAATGTCACAGTCTTTGGGGAGAAAACATCGATTTGATGATGACTTGATCTGGATATTTTCCTGGCCTCAAAACCATGAGCAAATAAATTTCCATTGTTTAAACTGAACCATTTCATAGTATTTGCTTGAGCAGCCTAGGAAATGAAAACAGGAGCATTCTCAGACAAGGCAGAATACTACCCTGGCATTTACTGATGAGGGGCCTACTACACTCTGTAGACCAAGGCATTAATAAAAGTCATGATGTGTGGGAGGTGTGGCATATGGGAATCCCTATATTTTGTGTGTAATATTTATGTAATCTAAGTATCTTTTTAAAAATTAAAAATTTTTTTAAGAAGTAATGATGTTCTTGTTCAGAAGAGGAGAAATATGAGTTCGAAACCATGGAGATCAAAAGGCAGTGGGATGACATATTTAAAGTCCTAATGTTAACCAAGAATTCTATATCTGTCAAAGTGCTCCTTCAAGAATGAATGAAAAATTAAAACATTTGCATGTAAATAAAAGTTGAGGGAGTTTATTACCAGTAGACTTGCCCTATAAAAAATGCTAAATGGAATCCATCAGGTTGAAATAAAAGGCCATTAGACAGTAACTTGAAGCCAAAGGGGAAAAAAAGAACAATAATAAAGGGAATTTCATAGGTAAATATAAAATCCAGTATTTTGGCTTGGTTTGGTTCATAACTTCTCTTTTTCGTGTATTAAAAAAGTTAAATATAGAATTACCATATCAAGCAGCAATTCCACTTTTAGGTATGTATAGGGGATGTCTATGAATAGCAAATCCATAGAGACCAAGTATATTAGAAGTTACCATGGGGTGTGGGAAGGCAGAAAAGGAAGTGTATGTTTGGTGGATAAGGAGTGTGTGTAAATACAATCAATATTTTTTAAAAGGGGCCAAAGGATTTGAGTTAAGTACATGAAAAGATGCTCAACATCATTATCCATTAGGGAAATGCAAATCAAAACCACAGTGAGATACCACCTCACAACCGTTGGGATGGCTATTGTAAAAAAGGAGAACATAGTAAGTATTGGTGAGGATGTGGAGAGTCCCATGCATTGCTGGTGGGAATGTAAAATGGTGCAGACACTTTGGAAACAGTTTGGTGATTCCTCAAAAAGTTAAAGATTGAATTACCATATGATCCATCAATTCCACTCCTACCTATATATCCCAATGAACTGAAAGAAAGAATTGAAAACATGGTCTCAAACATATTTGTATGCCAACGTTCATAGTAGCATTATGCACAATAGCCAAAAGGTGGAAACAACCTAAACATCAATTAACAAATAAAAGGATAAACAAAATGTGGTATATCCATACAAGGAGTGGTATTCAGTCATAAAAATGAAGTTCTGATCCATGCTACAACATGCATGTACTTTGAAGACATGATACTGAGTGAAATAAGCCAGGCACAAAAGGGCAAATATTTTATGATTCCACCTATATGAATTATCTAGAATGGACAAATTCATAGACATAGAAATTAGAATAGTGATTACCAGGGGACAACAGGGTTATTTATTGCTTAATGGGTCTGGTGTTTCTGTTTGGGTTGATGAAAATGCTCTGAAATAGATGGTGAATTACATTGTGAATGTAATGCTACTGGATTGTAAACTTAAAAATGGTTTTAATGGTAAATTTTAAGTAATAAATGTTTTCCACGATAAAATATGTTAAAGGAAAAGAAAGGAAAAGGGGCCTCTGTAACTGGAATGGCTTCTGCCAGCAAGAATTCTGACTGGGTGTTCTTGGGTGGAGCAGGAGAGGTTCAGAGGAATTAATTTTCTGGCTAAGGCCAGCTGATTTCAGATGAGGATTTTACTTTGGAGCACCAAGTTGATGACTAGAAGACTTAGATTGTCTAATATGGATTGTTTAATTTCTTTAGAAAAGAGCTGCCAAGGATTTGTCTGTTAGCTTTGCCATGAGAGTAAATACCACCTGCTTGCACTTGGTGGATGTATGAGGTGAACTGCAGGGTGTGGTAGAGAAAAAAGCAGGTGGGTACAGTTGATCCACCATCAGAGCTTGCCCTGGCTCACATGGGCAACCCTCCTTCTTGGCTAGTCTCATAGCTCTTTCTGGGCTGTGACTATCTAGGTCTTGTTTATCTGTTAATTCTCCCATCGCCTCCCATGCTTCTAGCAATGTACAGGCCCTCTCCTCAGTAGGTGACACCTGTTCTCCTCAAGATATGTGTTTGTTCTTCTTTTTTACTCCTTTTTCTTAATACGAAGTGTCAAGAAATGTCTGGTTCATGAAGAAAAGTGAAAAAAAAAAAATAAAAGACCGCATTTACCGTGGTTATCCCAGGAGTTATCTTTCCAGTGAAAGAACTGTAAATGAAGGTAGTATTTCCATTAAAAATATAATTAATTTTGTAGTACTTACAAAAAGAATACAAATAATACATAAAAACATGTTTGTATAAAAATACAAATGTAAAAGCATGTAGACCCTGAAGGAAAATGGCTTTTTCCTTCTTTTTCCCCATCCCGATTCTACTCTCTTCCCAAGAAGTAGCTGCTGTTAATAACTGAATGTACATCCTTCTAGATTATTGCTAATGGATATAATTGAATAGTATTTATGGCCACCTGTCTGATTATTAGTCTATCTTTTAAATTTAGATGGGATCACAATGTATGTATTGTTTTGTGGATTACTTTTTATTTATTAGAGAAGTTGTAGCTTTACAGAAAAATCATGCATAAAATACAGAGTTCCCATCTACCACCTGTGATGGTTAGGTTCATGTGTCAATTTGCCAGGTTGTTTGGTCAAGGAAGCCTTGGCCTAATGGTTACTGTGAGAACATTTAATGGACTTAAATCATCACTAAATTGATTATATCTATGGCTGGTTACATCTACAATCAACTGAGATTGCCTTCAGCAAAGAGAGAAGTCTCATCCAATCATTTGAAGGCTTTAAAAGGAGAAGTGATCATTTTAGCCATCAGAAGAGAGAATTTTCATCTCTACTTCAGCCAGCCAACTTCTCCTGGGGAATTCATCGAAAACCTTCATTGGAGTTCCCAGCTTATAGCCTGTCCTATGGAATTTGGATGTGTACATCCCCACAGTTGCATGAGACAATTTTATAATATCTCATAATATTTACAGATATCTCCTTTAGATTCTGTTTCCCTGTAGAACCCTAATCACCACCCTCTTATTAACATCTTGCATTAGTATGGTATATTTATTATAATTCATAAAATAACATTTTTATAATTGTACTATTAAATATAGCCCATAGTTTACAATAGGGTTCACTGTTTGTGTTGTACAGTCCTATATTTTGTTTTTAACTTTTAGTCTAGTGACATATAGACAACCTAAAATTTCCTTTTAGCCCATTCACACACATATATATTCACATATATAGTTGAGTGCTGTTAATTATGTTCATAATGGGATGCTATCACCACTATTTACTGCCAAAACTTTATGATCAACCCAAATAGAAACTACACAACTGAAAAATTAACTCCTCATTTCCTACTTCTGCCCTGTCTTCTGGTAACTTAAATTTTAGATTCTGACTCTACAAACTTGCTTATTCTAATTATTTAGTGTCAGTGTGGTCATACAATATTTGTCCTTTTGTGTCTGATTTATTTCACTCAACATAATGTCTTCAAGGTTCATCCATGGTGTCACAAGGGTCAGGAAGCATTTCTTTTTAAGGTTCAATAATATTCCATTGTATGAATATACCCCATTTATCATTTGATGGACACTTGGGTTGCTTCCATCTTTTGGCAATTATGAATAATGCCGCTATGAACATTGGTGTGTAAATATCTATTTAAGTTCCTGCTTTCAAATCTTTTGGGTATATACCTAGAAATGGGATTCCTGTGCCATATGGTAATTCTATACCTAACTTTCCAAGGAACCACTGACTGTGTTCCACAGTGGCTGCACCACTTTACATTCTCACCAACAATGAATGAGTGTTCCTATTTCTCTACATCATCTCCAACACTTGTAGTTTCCTATTTTTTTTTTAATAGTAGCCATTCAAGAGTGTGAAACGGTATCTCATTGTGGTTTTGATTTGCATTTCTGGATTACTTTTTTACTTGACCATATGTCTTGGATAGCTTTCCATGTCAGTAGATGTAAAGCTATCATTCTTTCCCTACTGGTTGACATTGAAATAGTTTACAATTTCTACTTTAATCCAATTTATAGTTTTTCTTTTCTAAAGTAGCAAAATCTATTACTTTCTTGTTTCACTGATTCTTAGGATACTTCCCATTAAACTGATATTCTTGTCATATTTGTAAAGAATCCCAGTGCATTAAACTGAAAACCTAATTGGATAAATATAGCAAATTGAACATATAATAATAATGTATGGTATTATTTATAATAGTAGTTTAAAATCCACCAAATGAAATACTAAAACTTCTTTATTACTACCCCAGTTACTAAATGGAACATAACTAAATCACATTATTTTGCTCAGAGTTAGGGAGACATGCCTGTTTGCATTTCTTTTCCCAAACATACTAATAGCAAACACCCAATTAAAAAGTGTTCTTGTTTCTTTCCTCCTGTTCTTTTCCTATTATTTCCTGCCTATTTTTCTTGGTTTATTCTTCTATGCTCTAAGCCCCTGCTTTATAGGTCATTACTTTCGTTATAGGTCTTGAGATTGGAATCAGTATAATCTTAAGTTGACTATAAGATTGTTTATTTCCAGGTAAATCCATATTAAAACAATATATAGGATTATCTTTTAACAAAAATAGACATTTTGGGGATCCAAGTACACTGGAGGAATCTCATAGTCTACTTTGGAAGAACAGAAATCCTTTGCACAGCCAGTTTTGGAGGTCTTTCTGTTGTTCCACACTGAAAGATTTTTTTGTTTGTTTGTTTTGTTTTTAAGCTTTAAAAATTTTTATTATTTTTTTAGGAGGTACCAGGGAATGAGCCCAGGACCTCGTGCATAGGAAGCAAGTGCTCGACCAATGAGCTATATCCGCTCCCCTAAACTGTTTATTTTGAAATACTGTCAAACTTACAGGTCAGTTACAAAAATAATACAAAACCCATGCCCCTTCTCAGATTACCAGATCCACCAAGATTAACATTTTGCCACATTTGCCATATCGTTCCATTTATCTACCTATCAATGCATCCATCAAATATCTATTATCTATCTATCTACCTACCCATCCATCCATCTTTTTATCAATCCAGTTTCTGAATATTTGAGCATAGGTTGTCTACATCATTATCTTTGAACACTTAATACCACTATGTACATTTCTTACATTTATTTTATGTAACCACCTTAAGTGCAGTTTTCAAGTTCAAGAAATTTAACATTGATTTAAACCTTACAGTCTATATTCAATTTTTTTCACATATATCAATAATGTCTGTTTGAGCCTTTTATCCTTTTTTATTAGATTCCATCTAGGATCCTGTATTGCATCTAATTGTCATGGTCCCTTTAGGTGTTCTTTAATTCCTTTTTAAACATTATATATACAATATAAACTTCTAATTCCAACCCACTCTCAAGCAGACCATTCAGTGGGATTAATCACATTTACAATGTTCTGGTGCCCTCACCATCTTCCATTACTAAACTCTTCCATCTCTCCAAACAGAAACCCTACACCCATTATAAATGAACTCCCCATTTCTGCTGTCCCCCACCCCTGGCAACTTGTACTTTACTTTGTCTCTATGAGCTTGCATATTCTCTGATATTTTCTTTGTAGTTACCAAGGGGCTTAAATTTAACATCCTAAACCTATAACAGTGTCAATTGCTTTGACACCAACTTAACTTCTATAGTACACACAGTTTCTATACCTCCCATCCCACATCTTTATTTAGTTCTTTACACTAATTACATGTTTATACATTATGAATCCAAAACCACTGATTTATCATTGCATTTTTAGAATTTGCCTTTTAGAACTCAAAGGAAGTAAAAAGTGGAGTTACAAACCAAAATTACAACAGTACTGGCATTTATATTGAACCATGTTTTTACCCTCTTTGGACATATTTATTTCTTCATCCATCTTTGATCTGTTATCTATTGTTCTTTCCTTTCCACCTATTGAACTTTCTTTAGCATCTCTTGTAGGGCCAGCCTAGTGGTAATAAAGTCCCTCGGCTTTTGTTTATCTGGGAATGTCATAATCTTTCCCTTAGTTTTGAAAGACAGTTTTGCCAGATATAGAATTCTTGGTTGGCAATTTTTTGCTTTCAGCACTTTAAATATGTCATCACACAGGATGTATGAGGTCCTGGGTTCAATCCCTGGTACCTCCTAAAAACAAACAAACAAACAGACACCCCAACTCTAAGTGGGGAGTGAATGTAGCTCAGTGGTTGAGCGCCTGCTTCCTGTGTACAAAGTCCAGGGTTCAAACCCCAGTACCTCCTAAAAAATAATAGTAATGAATGTAGAATGCTTGACAAGATGCCTGGAACAAGGTAAATGCTCAACAGAGGTAAGGTATTATTACTCCTGATGGACTCTGATAGGGTAGTATGTGTGGGGTGCTCTGGTTGCACATGGGAAGGTCAACCAACCTATCCTCAAGTTCATATGATACATGTGGCCATCCAGTAAGTTAAACTGGGCATTTTAATATAAATAAATAAATTGAAATTAATCATAATTAATCAAACACTGCAACTGGAAATTGGAAGTGTAAATTTAAGAAGGCAGCTGGTTATCAGGAACATAATTGATGACCAGCACACTTTGTTGTACTGTCCATAGAAATGTGCAGAGGTTGGTCTGCACTGGTGTTGGGCCCAGGTCCCAGATGTCTAAGGGTTATTTCTTCCTCAGGGCTGGACTGGAGCGGGGCCGGCAAGTTTGCCTTTCAGGTGTTCCCAGTTGTTCACCCAACTCGGAGAGGTGTCATCGCCTTGATTGTGGGTTGCTCTGGGCAGCAACAGAGGAGTTGGCAGCGTGGTCTGGAGTGGCTCTCAGCGGGCTGGGCCAGTTGACACACGCCACTTAGGTTTCCAAGGAGCCAAGCTGTCCCCACTCACGCACGGCTGATGCACTTGTAGCTAAATGCAGTGCAGCCAGGGCTCCGGGCCAGAGTTAGGGCAGGAAATAGAATGCCCCTCCATCACCAGGGAAACAATGGTTTGCGTGCATGATTTAAACTGGGGCCAAAGGAACGGTCAGAAGAGGAAGGGAGGGAGAGAGATCAGTGGGCTGCTTGCAGGGATTTTGTCTTGGGTTATAACCATTGACAAGCCACTTAGCTGTCTCCATGTTTAAGTTTATTTCCATGTAAGATGGAGGTAACAATATTTACCCATCTCACTGGGGACTTATGAAAACAATATTTTTGACAGACCACTGGGGATCCATGGAAGGAAGGTGGTATGTAAGTGCAGATGATAAACTTACTGTTTGTTTGTGCTTTTAGCAGGTGCATTAGGGTGTGTAGACTTTCCAGAAAACACTTGGATTCTAATTAAAACCACCAACCAAAGAAATTAACAGCTCTGGGATTTAAGTGCACGCATTTGTGTTTGTCAGGTTTGGGGGACTTGCATGTGTAACTCAGATTTCAAAACTGTGTTTCACTTCTTGCTGTGATTAGTAATACTCAAAGGTGCTTTAATCATTTGAGAATGTTATAGTTGGTGATTGTTCCCAAATGTTTTAAACCTTTTTTAAAATTCCCAAATTAATTGTACCATGTTGTTTATAAGTTGCACATGGAGTCTTTTCTTCCCAAGTTGGAAGGGGGCAAAAATCTATTTTTAAAAAATGAAGCCCAGGGAGGAATAGTTGCTTTTTCCCCGTGGGCTCTGCTATTTCTAAGGAATCTATTATGTGTACGTGTTTTCTGTTCATTTCAGGCTAAGCAATTGACCGCCGGACCTCCCAGTAAAGTTATTAAATGTTGTTTTCTCTCAGCTGGAGTCCTGAGGGAGCCTATCACTCTGTGTTCTTGGTTAATTAAACCTCTCTTTGATGTGTCTTCTCTGTCTACAGAAATTCCTAAAGGTCCAGATGAATTGTGACTATTATAGAAAAACATACTTTTGTTTAATAACAAATATTATATTTCATTGTAAAAAATTAGAAAGAAGATAGAAGGAAATGCAGAAAATAAAGATCATCTGAAATTTTATCATACCGAGTTAACCGTACTGCTGAAAGATTTTCTGAGAATTCATTGTCTATTTTAAACCAAAAAACGGGATTCTAATGTACTTGCTGTTTTGTGACCTGCTTTGGGGGTGATATCCTCATCTATTGGATCTGGGAAGACCCATGGGAAGGGGTCTTGTTTCTGTTGCCCCCATGCTGGGGCCTCAAAATTTCAGTTGGCACTTGCAGAAGAACTTTCAAAGACTTGTCCTCTCAGATGCCTCTCTGCTTCCTTAGCTTTCCTGTGTTTTGGCAATAGCACATGTCCCTGGGGTGGTAAACACTTGCTGATTTTAGCTTCTCTGTGGATGCTAGCCCCAGGCCCTCCTAATAGACCTATACCCTGAGGTATAACTTGCATGAAGTGCAATGCAGGAATCTTACGGCCCATTGAAATTTTTATATTCAATCATTTCTCTTTGTTTATTAGCTGGAATAATTTGCGGGGGGTGGGGGTTTAAAAAACAATCATGCATTCCATATACCTTATTAATACCTTACATTGGTGTGGAACATATGTTACAATTGTTGGGGCACCTTTTTATAATTGTACCATTAGCTATAATCCAAGGTTTAACTTAGGGTTCACTGTTTATGTACTGTAAGTTCCATGGATTTTCTTTATTTAAACTTTTATTCTGTTACCATATATACAGCCTAATATTTCCCCTTTTAATCATATTCAGATATGTATTTCAGTATGGTTAATTGTTTTCACAGTGTTGTGCTACCATTACCACCATCCATTACCCAAACATTTCCATCATTCCAAATAGGAACCCTGTGCATTTTAAGATTTTTTAATTTTTTTATTTATTACATATCCCCACCTTTTCTGCTTGTTCTTGCTGTGTTCATCTTTGCGTTCTTCTGTGTCTGCTTGTCTCCCCCTGCTGTGGCGACCCGCCGAGTTAGCTCACCACGCTGCGGCCTGCCTGCTCGCGGCAGCTTGCCCTGCCCGCGGCGGCCTGCGTTCTCAAGGTGGTCTGCCCGCTCTAGGAGGCCCCGGGAACCGAACCCAGGGCCTCCCATGTGGTAAACCGCCACCCTACCAATTGGGCTACAGCCAGCCCTGCCCCCCATGCATTTTAAGCCTTGCCTTCCCATTTCCAATCCCCACCCCATCCCCAGGTAACCTTTATTCTAGATTCTGACTCTGTGAGTTTTCTTATTCTAATTATTTCAAATGAGTGAGATCATACATTATTTGTCCTTTTATGTCTGGCTTATTTCACTCAACATGATGTCTTCAAGGATCATCCGTGTTGTCACATTGTCATATGTATCTGGACTGTGTTACTTTTTTTTTTTAATTAAAAAAATTTTTTTTATTTATTACATATACCCCCCTTTCTGCTTGTTCTTGCTGTGTTCATTTTTGTGTTCTTCTGTATCTGCCCGTCTCCCCCCGCTGCGGCGACCCGCTGAGTCAGCTCACCGCACGGCGCCTGCCTGCTTGCGGCGGCTTGCCCTGCCTGCGGGGGCTCACCCTGCCCGTGGGCTTGCCTTCTCAAGGTGGTCTGCCCACTTGAGGAGGCCCTGGGAACCAAACCCGGAGCCTCCTATGTGGTAAACCAGCACCCTACCAATTGGGCTACAGCCAGCCCCTGGACTGTGTTACTTTTTATGACTGAATAATATTCCATTATATGTGTATACCACATTTTGTTCATCCATTCATCAGTTGATGACTTGGGTTGCTTCTATCTATTGGCAATTGTGAATAATGCTGCTATGGACATCCATGTGCGCGTCCTTGCTTTCAATTCTTTTGGTATATACCTGGTAGTGGGATTGCTGGATCATATGGTAGTTCTATACTTAGCTTTCTGAGGAACTGCCAAACCATCTTCCACAGCGATTGCACCACTTTACGTTCCACCAGCAATGAGTGAGT
>PVKH010005916.1:0-21570 GCA_004027955.1 Chaetophractus vellerosus
CCACTTTTAATGGTGGTGGTTCTCCGTTTACTTCACTGGCCTGGTTCCTACAAAGGCATGATTGACTTTGAAGGATGGCAGCAGACTACTACAAACTCAACCTCACAGCAGCCCTAGTTTCTGCTATGTGTCAGGCCTGGTGTTTCTAGAGTAGATTAACACAACCTTAAGTTCAGATATATTTTATATGATCATTGCTCTAGGAAATGCATTCTTTTCCAACCTGATTAGAAAAGAGAGTCAGAAATAGTTTGTGCTCACAGGGAACAGAATACTTTTACACTTTTGTCCAGGCTATTTAAATTCTTCTTCACTCAATTATAGTGAAATCTGAAGAGCTCTGGACTGTCTGGACATCTTGCAGAACAGCACACTGATCCACTATACTGATGACATCATGTTAATTGGACCAGATGAGCAGGAAATGTCTTGGACTTTAGAAGCCTTTGTAAGACACATGTGCTCCAGAGAGTGGGAGATAAATCCTGTAAAGCATCAGAAGTTTTACATCAGTAAAAACTTTTAGGGGTCCAGCATTCTGGAGCATACTGGGATGTCTTCTTCAAAGTAAAAGATAAAATATTTTATCTTATACTCTCCTCCACAAAGGAAGCATAATGCCTTTTCATTCTCTCCTGGGTCTGGAGGCAGCATATTCCACACCTGGGAATACTGTTCCAACCTATATATTAGATGACATGACAAGCATGGGGCCCAGAGAAAGAAAGGGCTCAGAAGCATGTTCAGGCTGTGGTGCAAGCAAGCATGACATTTGGGGCATATGACTTGGCAGACCCTATAGAGTTACACATATCTATAGTGGTGAAGATGCCTTATGGCATTTATGGAAACCTCAAAGGAAGAATCACAATTTAGACTCCTAATATTCTATAATATGTCCGTGCCATCTGTCCTGGCCAATTATATACCTTTTGGAAAACAGTTCTTGGTGTGCTATTAGAGGCCATGGGGGAGACAGAGTGCCTGACCATGAGCCACTTAGGGACCATGGAGCCAGAACTGCCTATCTTACACTGGATTTGGTAGGATCCACTAAGTCATAATACAGGAAGGCCCAGGGCATGTCGATCTAATATGGAAGTGGTACATTCAGGATTGCGCTCCAAGATTTGGCACATGCATGGCCAGAAAACACAAGTAAGTTGCAAGGGCAGGCAATGAAAACCCCATGTCATCCATCACTCTTGCACTGGTGCCCTTCCCTCAGTTTGAACATATGGCCACTTGAGGGGGGTGAGATCCCTTATACCTGCTGACAGAGGAAGGAAAAGGTCAAGCATGGTTCATTATGAGTTAGCTTGGTAGATGGGTGCAAGACAAAAACGGGCTGCTTGCACTACAGCCTCACTCAAGATTGGCCCTGAAAGACAGAGGTTAAGAGAAACTCTCCCATTTCATCAGAAATTTGGGCAACAAACATATTCATCCATGTTGCATGGAAAGAGGAGTGGCCCAAGATTAGAATATATATGAATTTGTAAGCCATGGTAAATGACTTGCTGATCAGCTAGAGATCTTAAAGGAGAAAGATTGGAATATTAGGGACAAGGAGACCTATGATAGAAGCATTTGGTTGCATACATGGGAGTGGACATGTAGTGTGAAGATCTTCTTATCACATGTTAATGCTATTAGAAAAAATATACCCCACAAGAGGCACCAACCAAATTGTTAGACAAAATGACTCAGCCAATTAACATAAGCCAGCCTCTCTCAATGGCCAACAGTACTGGAAAAATGAACCGTAACAAAGTGGCCATGGCAGAAGCCTTAGACACTATATGCATTGACACAATTGCCTGGACTCCAAATTACCAAGACATCTGTATATTGACATTGCCAAATGCCTAACCTGCCAGTAACAGAGGCCAGCAGAGAGCTCCTGTTATGGCTTTATCCCTCAAGGAGACAAAGTGGCTGAGAAGACTCAGTGACAATTTGACTACAGTGAACTTCTACCATAGATAAGCTGGATATTCATTTTGAGAGACATAGACACATATTCCAGGTGTGGGTTTCCCTTTCCAGGACCACTGAGAGCTTGTGGAGTTTCTGATCCATGAGCACAGAATCCCACAAAATTGCATATCAGATCAAGGGACCCAATTTACAGCAAAGGAGATGAAAGAGTGGGCCTACTGACCCCGAGATCCACTTTTATCACATACCACTCAACCCAGAAGCTGCTGGTATGACAAAGCTTGGAACGACCTATTGAATTTATAGTTAAAGTGTCAAATTGGAGGTGATAATTTACAACGATGGGGCACCATCCTTCAAGACACAGTATACATTTAAAATTATATATATATATATATATATAGCATTGTGTTCCCAATACATAGACTTAATTGATCCAGGATCCAAGATGTCAAAGAAGGAGTAGTGTCCCTCGCTGTAACTTCCAATGAACCCCTTGGGGAATTTGTGCTTATTCTCCCATCAACTCTGGACTCTGGATTTAGAAGTCCTGGATCCCCAAAGGTATATACTTCTGCAGGGCCCTAAGGAGGAGTCCCATTGAACTATAAATTTTGACTTTTAACTGGGCACTTTGAGCTCTTTGTATAAAGGGACCAGCAGACAAGAAGAGGAAACAACATCTTGGCAGGGATAATTGATTCTGATCATTGGCAGAGTGATAGAAATAGCCTCTATATTAATTGTGGTGGTGATTACATGACTGCATATTTGTTAAAACTTATCTAATTATACACTTAAAATGAATGAATAATATTTTATATGTTATAAATCAATAAAGCTGGCCAAAAATAAAATGAAACAATTATACACATATATATCCTTTCCTTTTTTTTAAAGTGGGAGGTTTAACTGATTCCTCAAACATTAAAACTCTTCTGTTCCCTATCGTTTTTCAGTTCTCAGAAAACTCAGAAGGTGGATTGCTATCTTGTGGGAGACTGATTCTCTAAATCATTGTTTGGTTATGTTAGAGAAATCAAAGTCCGTATTCTCTATATTCACATTTAAAACTTTAGTTCTAAAAATGGACACGCATCTAAATGACTGGGTAGATTTTCTACCTTTCATCTAGCTTTTCAGCATGAAAGCACAGTGAGAGTAAATGTTTCACATGAAACCTACTTCTGGCATTGACATCAGGTGAATTGATAATTTTCTATAACAATGTAGGATGAATAAACTATTTTTAAACACCAATGCAAGTTATAGGGAAAATGACTCTTTCAATGTCTCTGGAGCCCATATAAAAGGCTTGTTTCAAGAAATTATTTCCAGAATTCAAGAAACTATATAACTCCATGACCTCCCTAGAGGGAAAACTTGAAGCTCTCTTGCCCCAAATAGAAAAGTTGGACTTCTGAGTTATTCAAAATGACAAACACATTGAAAATCTGGAAGAACTAGTCAGGAGATTAAAACAAGCATCTCAGAGTACAATGCACAGAAAAGCACTGAGTAACATCAATATCATTATAAAAAGATGGGTGGTGCAATTCAAAAATCAAATAATGCTGTGGACTGATTGGAATTTGTGGAAACACTGCTTGATGGAATTTTGGCAAGACTGATGGAGGAGTTGATTACAATTTAATGGCATATGAAAATTACTTTCAAATACCAGTACTAAAGATAAGATCTGAAGTGCGGGATTAAAGAAACTCTGTGACTAGAGAAAATCATTGTAGGGAGAGATTTGAACTCCTAATGTGGGAGAGACTCTCTTGTCAGAAGGAAAATCCATGCCTCCTTGGAGCTAAGCCCAGAGATGCAAAATAGGAGAGGGAGCTGCCTGAAATACCAAAGAGGGCATAGTTATTGTTTCCTGTCTAATTATCAGTAACACAACAAGATCAACTTATCTCTTTTGACATATTGAAGGCACACAAAGGCTGCTGGGGAGGAGGCCTGCTGACATCACGCAGTTCTGATTTTGCCTCTGAAATAATTTCAAAGCTACTTGTCTGCCTCCTAGAACTGGGGAATTGGTATGAAGATGTGTGCTAACCTTACTTTATCTGCTTGGAAAAATTACATCTTTGGAGAATCTTCATGCTCGTCATAATTTATCTCAGTCATAATGGGTAGGATCAGCAGTTTGTATAATATATTTATAGGCATTTAAATTATATCATATACTTTAATAAATGTAAAGAGTGAATTTTAGGCATCGATTAATGATGATCAATAAAATATTTTTATTGTACCTGACGTTTGCATTATGAAAATATTCTCCAGTATGATTTTGGGATCTAAAGAATGTATTTTAGGAGAAGAGTTGGTACTTTGCCAATGGACTTTGAAGAACTTTGTTATAACATCAGGGTGGTAATACAATGGAGAGGTAAAATGTCATTTCTCAAGCTGCAATACAGAAACTAGATAGGCATGAAATTTTATCATCCTGAAATATGTATCTTTGGTTTTTCAGACGTGTGTTTAATCTTAGTGCCAGGACAATAGAATTTTAAATCAATAAGTTACTTATCACTCACAATAGGTCCTACTGATTAGAGAAAACATATAGGAAATCTAATACATTGGCTTCTAATATCAAAGCCTTTTTTAGTCATTGGACTGTGATTTTAAGCATATTATGTTTTATGTCACTGTGTTCCATATCCACTGTTTTCTTCGACCACATAGATGTTGAGGGTGAGACTATCAGACTAAAAGGAGACGAATCTTGGGGAATATTGGGGAAAACCTGTGCTGGGAAGCTGAACAGATGCACAGAACGTGTTTTAATCCCTCAAGGCTCTTCAGATGTCAATTGGCTTATGTTTCTCGACACTGTCTGTCAGATCACATTGCACTATCTCAATTTTATATTCCTGAGGATTGATTTCATTAATAGACAGAATGCCAGAAACCAGAATTATCTGCAATGAAATGTGACTTCTTCAAGCTTCGGCAGCTGAAAAATGCCTGGATGACTATTTCTTCTCAAACGGAGGAAATTAAAGCTTGGGGCCCTGGTGTGATGGCTCTTAACAGCAAGCTGAAAAAACAATTGGACACACTTTGGAACTCACTGGCAAGTGTTTACAATCAACTGGAACCATTTCAGGGCACATTAAGGAGGAGGAGGAGGCCTGGACTGTTGCTGTGAGAACTTGGTGCAACAAGTTCTCATTTTACAGCAAGTAAATGCCAGACATTCCCTGGTCTGCAAGGAGAATGATGTTGGGATGGAGTGAATGCATAGAATAAAAAAAAAAGTATTACAGAAATGACAAATAGGAGGCATGACTAAGAAGCTGAGACATATTCTTACCTGGTTTGTGGACTCTGTTTCATCACTTTATGTTCATACCTCTTACTGCCTGTTGTATTAACAGCAGTCCAGACTCATCTAATCTAATCTAATCTAATCTAATCTAATCTAATCTAATCTAATCTAATCTAATCTACATGGTAGAATTTAATTTCCTAGTTTGTCCCTCAAAAACAATGGGCTCCTACAGATTTGAAATGGAAATCATCACTTAATTAGAGACCTAAAATGTCTGATATGTTGCTTAATTTCTAACTTTGCCTGACTCACAATTGTTAAAGTCTTTACAAACTTCTCTCTCTCTCTCTCTCTCTCTCAATGCTTTGGATGGGTCAGGATTGTCTTTTTGTTGGAGCAAACTTTTGATCTTATGATCTCCTGCTGCCATTAATGTTCTGAGAGAATCCTTACAGAAACTCTAGGAACCCTGAAGTTCAGACGAATGCAGTTTTGAAATACTTTTCCATAAATCATAAAATATCACTGTGGTAAGAGCCTTTATTTTGTTATTTTCATTAAGGAAGCATGGGTATTTCATTGACTCTAGAATGAACACATAAACTACTATTTGTCATTCTTAAGGTTGAAGAAAATTTATTTTATTATTTCTTCTATCCTATTTTCTCGTACAATTTAAGAATGCTATGTCTGCTCACTCAAAAGCTCTATTAAAAGTAGTTTGCTACTTTTTCTAAAACTAACATTTTTATGTAAGTCAAATTTTTGACAGTTTTTCCTTAAAATATCTTAAAAAATAAAACATACTTTCCAAAAGAAAAATTCTGGTCTTTAATTTGGAATTTATTTGCATGCTCATTTATAGATTGAATTTGTTCATTCTGGAGACACACTATTTCCATTCTATATCTTGTGTTTGCCTGAAATAGAAAATAAAACCTCCAAAACTTTGGGAATTTAAAAAATTTATATAAAAAATGAAAATACCTTTCATAAGCCTCAAATATTTTACAAAATATTATGTATACTTTAGGTCATTATGTATTTAATTTTTTCAATGGTTTGAACCGTGGGGAACAGCCATGATCCTCTCGTTTGTTTCCCAATCCCTGAACTTCAACTATGTTCTGTTGACTCTCCCAGCCTCTCTTTAAGGACATCTTGGCAGATTCTTTCAAATATGAAAATCTCTCTATTCTAAAACATCAGTCACATCAATGCTCACCATTCTTTTTTATATTCTTCTCACCTCTAGTGGCTTTTCCCAAGGGACTTACGATGTTTTGATATTCTTCTGGCTAAGACTAACAGACCATTGATGCTGATTCTCCTTTCGGCTTCATGTGTGCGTTATTTGGGGTGTCTTATGTGTGGGGAGTGGGGTTTCTGCATTTCAAGGTTCCCTGGTAGGAGGAATCAAGTCCAAGGTGACTTCTTCCTAATCACTAGTCAGTCTGCCCCTGAAGATTCACTCCAAAGCCTCACTGCTGGCACAGCCAGGTGGCCATATTAGGCTTGGAACTGGCAGTATGGTTTTCTCCCATGGATACCCTTGACCCACCTCCTTTTGGATTCTCATGGTGGGAGGGAAAGCTTTCCACAGCTACCCCCTGTTTCCATTCTATGTCCTTTCTCCTATACGCTTTCTTCCTTTTATAAACGATGCTGAGGAAGATCACCAGGTTCACTTCATAAACTGATAATTAGGAATGAAATACCAATTTCCTTTTTTTTTTTTTCGTATACTCCTCTGTGATTAATTGTCGTAAGCCCCTCCCTCCAACTTGGCTTTGAGGAAGGGAGAGAAAAATAAGAATTCTTCCCTACAATGTCAACAATTTTATTCGAATCCCCTTTCTTTCCCCATTCCTCATCTGCTTGTAGCTAGAGGGAAGGGCTTGTGGTGACTACTTAGCATAGCATTGGGTTCAGTCACCATTTAAGACCTGGAGGAGGAATTCCAATTGTCTGCAGTTCGCTTTCGCTTGTGCAGTACAGGATATCTCTTTGTCCGCAGATTTGGATCTAGTCACCAATTCAAGGACTACGAGAAAACATCCCATTTGTCATGCTGCTTTATATCATATTATGGCCCCAACAAATTTATAATATAACTGTATATATAAGTAATTCTAAGTGTGCCTGTGAGTGGCTGTGCTTGTGTTCACCTGCAATCTGTCTTGTTATTGAGAAAATGATAGAGAATTTAAGATTATTCAGGGATGTGATTTATTTAATTTAGCACCTCTGATTTTTTCTCCCTCAGTCCACAGCCTCCTTCACACTGACACTACCAACTGTTGGTAACGTTCTCCACAAAGCTTTCTCTTTCACTGTACTGGCCACCCAGATGCAATACCTCCAAACTTTTAAAATGTTCTCGCTTCTCATCTGGTACCTGTTCTTCAAAAAATCAGGAAGCCTTCTAACTTTACTCACCTACCCCAAACCGGGTTTTAAATATAACACACCACCATGCAGTGTTTCTGGAATGCTCGAGCTCACTCACATAGATGCCTTCTTAAGTTCTATATATAGTAGGTGGAGTTTGTTTTGTGTAACTTCTCATTCAATATGGACTTTGCTGTGTTTGTTCCTCCTTAGATTCAGGTGTTTTGACTCACTAATTTAGTAATACTTATTAAGGCTGGTGACCATATCTGAACTTTCTTTGCATGTGGCGAAACAGCTAGCTTAGTGTTTGACAAGTAGAAAATATTTTTAAAAATGTGTGGTTTATTGGTCAGTATATAGTACAGTGCAGCAGAATGAGCCCTGCACTCCCCATCAGAATAGTGATGTGGCCTTGGGAAATATTACTTAACTTCTTAAGCCTCAGTTCTCTTGTCTGTAAAAGAGGAAAGTAATGCCTTTTCTGTCTACTTTGAAAGATTGTTAGGAGTTGCAAATACGAAGTGAAGAGTTTTTAATCTGGAAAAAAAGCTTTAGTTATTATTTTGGATTAATTTAGGAAAGTTAGTTTGTTCTTACTTTAAGTCCAATACAAAGGCAGCTTCGGGAGTTGGATGGAAAGGAGATTCTTAGTTGTCCACACTCAAGAGGGCAGATTGCTTTCCAGTGGAAAAATCTTCAAATTTGTTTTGGGGAAATAACGTCATTTCACCTGTTTAGTAGGTAAAGGCAATGAGGCACTTAGAAATATTTTGTGTCTGGCATAAGATCAATGGCAGAACTAGAAATATAGATATAAATCTCATAATTTTTGGAGTTTTGAATATCTGCTAATGATTCTATTCCTTTGTGAAATAAAGAAAGCATAGATAGAAAATTGTTGAAGAAAAATTAGTTTTGGAAGGTGAGGTTTTGTACTTGATCAAATCTGAAATCTGTAAGTTTTCTGAATTTCAAAATACTTGGCGTCCCCTATAGTTTTACCTCCCATGATTTGGGGACAAACAGCCAGTTAAATGAACAGCAAAAAAGGAATGTAGGACGTTCTGCTGAGGTTTCTCCTTATGGATTCCCACTTGTCTGGCATCGCTCAAGGATGTTCCAAAGCTTCCATTTGGGAAAATCAACTTCCAATGTGCCTTCCAGAGTTATGACTTTATGAAAATTAACCAAAACATTTGAATTAGGTACACTCTCCTCTCCTGAGTAAATTCCTCACCCTGGCACACAAGGCCTTTATGAATTAGCTCCTAACTATTAGAACTGATATAAAAGTTCAATAATATGACCAAGTTAAAAAATATGAAAATATGAAAATTTCCTATGTTTGTGATAAATGGAATGAAGGATTTCAGTTATAATAGCAACCATTTTTCCCATTCAGCTTAACAATTCAGCTTAAAATGTGAAGAGTAGTGCACACTCAGAACTGGAACGACATAAATTAGATGACGTTGAATTTTTATTTTCTCAACATTCTGCCTTTTTCTGTTGAGGCATGTGGTGCAATTCTCCAGAGAGAAAAAAATAAATGCCAACATATCTGTGCAGCATCAAATCAAAATGGGAAAGAATGTGCTTTGTTTCGCAACCCTGTCATCGTGGTAAAGCAGCACTTTGGCCAGTATAAGGAAATGCCAACCCACTGTTTCCTCATCCTAGAATTGTAACAACAATGCCACTGACCTTCCTATACCCTTGCCAGGGAAACTCGCATGTATCAGGCATAAATAATTAAATTACTACTCACTCCTAGATTCTTGGACGTGTTTACCACAAACACTTTGCTCCCTCCAGCTTAAATAATATATTACTTTTAGGACTAACTCTCTGGCTTCTGTGTAGGAAATATACTCTCAATAGTCCCCTCTAGGATATAAAATAATTTTATTCTAAACCCATTATTTTTCTCCCCCAAATTCTGGTGCTGCTCTCAGACAATGTTAATAATAAGGTATGCTGGAAGGGAACTGACAGGCAAATATTGCTACTATTTTTGAAATGGGATTTAGAATTTAGTTTGCTAACATAACTTTTGGATTAATTTTCTAGATACATTCTTCTCAACACCTTTTTAAACAGAAAAAATGTTCTTACAATAAGTGACATTTTTCTTTGTATCTAGGAAAGAAATTGGTGGATAGCTTTAGGATGAATGATTCATTTTCTGTGCTTTAATGTGAATCATTTAATTATTTTTCAAGCTAAATCCATTAAAAAGTTAGATAAAACCATTTTCTATTTTATAAAAAAAAAAATCAAAGCTTTAATCACACCGTAGTTGAATCGGTGATCTTTGTATTTTGTGCTTTTCTTTTCTCTATCGTACCCAATCTATTTCCATACTCTGTAACTTACTGACTTGACTGTTACCTCTTGTATCCCCACCATTCTTTCTCTCCCCTCAGCTACTGCCTCACTCATGCCCTTGGCGTTTCTTTCAGGTTGAATTTCAATGGTAGCTGGACGGATCTTCCTATGCCTAGTCTCATTTTCTTTCCAGACATTCGTGATGGATATTCATGCTCTTCGTCAACATTTGCAGTTCTCCTCCTTCCTACACGTGGTCAGTCTGCAACCTTCAGTCCCTGTGTGAGGTGGGAGGAGGTGTGACGTGTTGGTTCCTGAGGGGACTGTCTGGGCAAGTGCACAAGTCACCATGCCCCCTGGCATTGGTATTGTGGCTGGTGATGGCCAGCCAGGCTCCCTAAGGACAAAATGAAGCAGTAGCAGTCTGCCCCCGTCCCAAACCTAAACCAAGGCAACTGGGAAATAAACTGTTGTTAAGCCACTGGGATTTTAATTTTTTTTTTCACTACAACATACCACAAACTTTCTTCACCAGCAAAACAAATCTTTCTAGCGTGTTGGTATTTTTAATATGCATATCATGGTGCCACTACTGTGTTCGAAATTCTTGGGTGGAGACCCAGTTCAGATAAATAAAAAGTAAATTCCTCACCCTGGCACACAAGGCCTTTATGAATTAGCTCCTAACTATTAGAACTGATGTAAGAGTTCAATAATATGACCAAGTTAAAAAATATGAAAATATGAAAATTTCCTATGTTTGTAATAAATGGAATGAAGGATTTCAGTTATAATAGCAACCATTTTTCCCATTCCACATTATACTCCAAAACTATGTCATTTATAGGGAACATTCAAATCATGCCAGTTTCTAGGGCTTTGGCAAATTTCACTTAGCCTGGATTTTCCCTTAACAATTTCCTTTACTCTTCCATATGTGTGAATGGCTATGAGCTTGTTATGTTTAGGAGAAGGAGGCTGTAAGGAGGTAGGTACTGAGCTACTGAGGGACTTCAAAACTTTCTCTGGGTCCTACTAAATGATTAGGTGATTATTTGGAAAGTCCTGCTAGAAACTTCCTGCCCACTTCTGGAAGAAGTCTATCCTATTGTCTATGCCTGAAAAGTGCTTTAGGAAGCGTTTCTTGCGACTAAAAAGTAAAAAGCTCTGCTTATAAACATGTGCATGATTCTTTCTCATAATTGTAATGTCTCAAAGCAATATCTCAGGGCAGCTGGGAGTTGTTGGTAGTTCAGAAATATAAAGAATCCAGATGCTTCTTAGTGTTCCTGCCATTATGTTGTCAGTTATCTTTTCTTAACATCAGAGATTTTGAACAGAGAGGAATTAGAGTGTCGGTTAGTGGCATGTAATTTTTGGAATGTGGGATGTATTCTTGCTGCTTGGAGAATTATTTATTCCTCTTGAAGTAAGAAACTTTAGCACATTTAGTGGTGGAACCCCAAACTCTCATTCAGTTCTTTGCTATTTATAAAGTACTATGCAATTATAAAAATTATGTTTTTTAAAAATAATGTAGATGCTTAGGAGAGTGCTAATCTTATTTAATGTGAAAAAAAGGTTAAAAATGCATATACAACATAAGCATGATTGTAAAAAAAAGTCTGTAAACATTTCCATGGAATAAGTCTGTAAGGAAATACAGCAAGGTGTTAATAGTGGATACCTCAGAAGAGTGGCATTAGGTGACCTTTATTTTCTACTTTCTAAAAGATTGTATTTTCAACATTCTACAGTGAACCACATATTTTTATTGCTATTATAAATGAAATTAATTCTTCGTATATATGTATATATATATGAAACATCTATTTTGCACAATTTTGCACTTGTTCACATTTTGTGTTCTTATTGTTATTAGTACTAATAATTTCTCAACTGACTTATTTAAAATCCCAGAAACGTCAAATAATAGCCAATAATCTTGTTTTAGTTCTGATTTTAATAGAAAATCTATATTTCACTATGCATATGTTAGCTGTCATTTTACATAAATATCATTTATTAAGTCAGAGAGACCATTTTTAGACTTGTATATTGAATGCCTATTTGGCATCTTAATTGAATGTTGTACCAGAAACTGTTAATTATCATGCCAGAAACTGTTGATGCTTCTCTCTATTTTTTCTCCCCTTCTTCCTTTTAATCATCAAACCACTTGAGTGCAGTTGGACACATGACTGTCCATTTAGAGGCCATGATTGGTAGGAGTAAGTTTTGTCCAATGTGATGGAAACAGAAGTGATGTCATCAATTTCTGGATCATGTTATTACAAAGAAGTAGTTTGTCATCTACCATCTCTTTCCCCTTTCTGCTGGCTGGGATGGGACAACAGCAGAGTCGATTGCCTCAGATCCAAGATGGCAGCCACTTCTGAGGATGCAGTTACATCTAATACCAATATAAGTGTCTAACTTATATGTCCAAAGCAGCATACTTCATTCCTTAATCTCTGCTGCCCTCTTTCCTGCATCTTCTCTTCCTCAGAACTCCCCATTTTTATGATGTGGCCTTCATTCATCACTTTTCATCTATCAGCAAATCTGCTTTCATATTTTCAAAAGTTAATTCCATTTCATCCACCTCCGATCACTTCTCTCCCTAGACTGAATTAGTTTTATATCCTCTTTAAAACTGCTCCTCTATTTCTATTCCTGTGGCTTACAATGTGTTTCCCACACAGCAGAGTGCCATGTTTTTTTAAAAATGGAAAACAGATTCCATCACTTCCCTGCTAAAATTCACCAATTTTCATTCTTTAAAAAGGTTTTTTTGGCCAAAAAGGGTCCTGAGGGATTTGTCCCCTACATTCTTCTCTGGCTACTTCTTGTACTCTTTTCTAACTATCCCTCTCCGGTCTACCATTCTTACTCTCCTACTGGCCCTGACACACATTGTCATTCTCACCAGGGGTCTTTATATTTACTAATTCTCTGCCTGGAAAGCTCTTTTTTCAAATAATATCTTGGCAAGCTCCTTTGCATCATCCAAAGTTCTATTAAAGATTACCCAATTTGATAAGCCTTTTCTCATCCACTGTCCAAATAGCTGCCCTTTTCTTTGACACTCTATTCCTTTATCCTGCTATATTTTTTATCATAACACAGTATTACCTAAGCTATAGTATCTATTCTTTAAATCCTTTTTTTAATACTTAGTGTCTTTCTCTGCCACTGTAACGTAAATTCTTCCATGATGGCAGGGATTTTGTACTGCTTATCTAGTATTCCTTGAACTTGACCAGTGCTCCAAAAATATTTCCACAATAAATAAATAAATCCATTTGTAATATTATATAACATTATTAAATGAGTTTACATTTTTTATTAGAGAAGTTGTAGGTTTACAGAAAAATCATGCAGAAAAAAAGTTTCCATATTAACCTCCTCCCCATTATTAACACCGTGCATTAGTGTGGTACATTTTTTACAGTTGATGAAAGAATAATAGTACAATTGTACTAATTATATTAAAATATTTGCTAACATTAAGCCATCTGTGTATGCTTAAAATAAACTCTTTTGGTTATGCTCCATTTAATTTGATTTTAGATAATTATTTTAGTATTTCTTGATATTTAGAGTTGAGATTAGCCTATGGATTTATTTTTTAATTTTTATTTTTTATACACACCACCCCCCGATGACTCCCTTGTCTGACAGCTTGTTGTCCACTTGTCTTCTTTAGGAGGCACTGGGAACCGAACCCGGAACCTCCAAATGAATGCTAGAAGGGAACTCTAAATAAGTGCCCAACCGCTTGAGCCATCTCTGCTCCCTGCTGGTTGCAGCTTCTGCTGGTCGTGGTGTCTGCTCATTGTGGTGTTTTTGCAACATCTGCTCATTGCAGTGTCTGCTTGTCTTCTTGAGGATGCACCGGGAACTGAACCTGGGACGCCCCCCCCCCCACGTGGGAGGTGAGTGCCCAACCACTTGAGCCACCTCTGCTTCCTGCTGATTGTGGCATCTGCTGGTTGAGGCATTTTTGTGGCATCTGCTCTTTGCAACATCTGCAGCATCTGAAGCATCTGCTCATTGTGGCATCTACTTGTCTTCTTTAGGAGGTGCTAGGAACCCATGCCTCAATGTTATCTATAAGAGAAAAATGAAGTGTTCCTTGAAAATTTGAAAGAAAGCACCAATGACATTGCTGAGTATAGTATACATCTTTGAAATAATATTTTTATGACTTTTAAAATCTTTTAAAAATTATTAGATTACTCAGGTATTTCATTTGTTCTTTTTCAATAAAAACACATTTTCCTAGAAAAATATCAATTTTATTGTAATTTTCAAGTTTAATAGCAATGACATTTTATACAGTTTTATGATGATTTTAATATCATTTTCTGTAATCTTACTCCTGATTAATTTTCAGTTCTGTGTTTGATAGTTTAGATTAGCCCAAAGTTATTCTGCCTGAAAAACCACAAGTTTTCTTAAACGACCTCTCTTCTCATCCTTACCTGGATACCTCTTACTTATTCTTTACGTCCCAGCTTAAATAGCACTTCCTTAGGGAAGTCTCTCCTAATTGCCTCAGTTCAGTGAGATTCCAATTGCAATCCAACAGACTTCACTGTACTTTCCATATTGATATCACACATTTCAGTTAACTGTAAGCAATTATTGAGGAAAAGAAACAAGACAAAAGGTAGCACATACATATAGGTATGTTTTGGAAGGGACTTGTGGCAGGCTTCTAGGGAGCTGGCAATATTCTATTTCTTAACCTGTAGTATTAAATGGAAGTTTACTTAGTGAACATTTATTGAACTGAACAACTTTACTTATACATGTGGAAGATGTTTGATGCTATATTTCACAATAAAATGTTTTTAAAAGCACAATATACTTTTCTTATTTTTCTCATTTTGCTGGTAAGAACGTCACCAGAGACCTGGCACCTGGCCAAAGATAGAAATCTGGGCACTATTGCTGTGGTGACTGATAACCACAGCAAGATTTTAAGCAAGAAATTAACAGGATAAGATTTTAAAAGAGTGAATCTTAAAGCAGGGAAACCAATTACGAAGCTCTTTCAATAACTCCCTTAAGATTTCTACTTCTGGCTAAGATGAAGTTACAGGGACCAGATTTATCCTCATGCCCAAACCAACTAAAAAACAGACAAAATTCACGAGACAATGGTTTTTAAGTCACTGCACATCACGCAATGGAGTGATTCCTGAGAGAATGGAAGGAAATGGGGTGAGATCTACAATTTCCCCAGTTTATTTCCTTGATAAGAATTCTAGGCCCTAGTTCAAGAAGGAAGAACCCAGGCAGAGTTGAGCCTACTCCTTGAGTGGAGGAGCTGTAGCTAACCATCTGGGGAGATTGGGGCAGTTAGAATTTGCAGGACAGAGTCCTGGAGAGAAAAGAGCTGCACAGAGAGAGAACTTCAGAATTATTTAGAGTTCCCTTCTAGCATTCAGTTAAATACTGGTCAGCTCATGCATGTAAGGAAACTATGAAGTTGGGGAAAGAACAACCCAAAAGGATCAGAAAGAACAGTGGCCCACATTCACATAGGTCACAGAGTAGTACTTATTTGTATCAGCAATACTGGAAACATCACGATACACAAGGCTTTGAGTAGAGTGCCCAGATGGGTCTTGGCTCAATAGTGGGTAGTAATTAACACTAGAGTAGACTGCACTGGTCTCAAGTAACAAAACTTAAAAACAAGACACAATAGGATCTGTTCCAAGTAACTTAACTGCAACCCAGGAAAAAGTCTTAAAATTATTTATAGTAATGCAAAAATATTCAGCACCTAACATCGTAAAATTCATAATGTCTGGCCTCCAATCAAAGATGATCAGATATGCAGAGAAGCAGGAAACTATGACTCATAATAAAGAGAAAAGCAATCAGTGAAAATCTACCCAAAACTTACATAGATGTTAGAATGAGCAGACAAGGACCATAAAATTTATTATAACTCTATGCCAAATGTTTGAAAAGTTGTATAGAGACATGAAAGACATAAAAAAAAAAGATACAAACCAAACTTCTAGAGGCAAACATTATAATGATTGAGATGAAAAATACATGAAGTGGTATTAATAGCATATTAGATATTGTAGAAGAAAAGATCAAGAAAAATTGAATTTGAAGTTATAGCCATATAAGCAGTATAAATCCAGAGAGAAAAAAAAGGAAAAATGATCTGAACAGAACATCAGTGATCTGTGGGAGAACTTCAGGTGGCCTACTTCATGTGTAATTGGAGTCCCCAAAGGAGAAGAGAGAGCAGGAGAGAGAGAAAAAAGTTGAAGAAATAATATCTGAAAATTTTCATTTTTTATGAAAATTATACACCCACAGATCCAAGAAGCTCAAAAAATCCCCAGCACAAGAAATATGAAGAAAAGTAAAGCAAGGCAAATCACAATGAAATTAGTCAAAATCAGTCATAAAGAGAAAATCTTAAGAGAAGCCAGTGGAATAAAAGACATATTCTGCATAGAGGAATGAAGTTAAGATGATAGTAGATTTTTGGCCGCAATGGTATAAGCAAGAAGACAGGAAAGAAACATCTTTAAAGTAATGAAAGAAAATAAATAAACCCTTAGACTAAAACTCTATAACAAATGAAAATTTCATTCAAAAAAAGAAAATGAAATACTTTTATACATATAAGAGCTGGTAGAATTCAATACCAGCAGACCCCCATTAAATGAAATATTAAGAGAAGATGTTCAAGTGCAAACCAAAACCACTATGAGATATCATTTCACATCCACCAGAATGGCCACTGTAATGGTTTGACAGTTTTATGTAATTATGAATTCCAAAAATATAAATTGAATCATGCTTGTAGACTGGTCTCCTAATCTGGGCGTGATTGAGGCGTTAACTGCTATGTCAGTGGGACGTTGAGCCCCACCCCTCGGTGGGTGTGGTCTCAAGTATAAAAGGCCAGACAAAAGAGATTTGAGAAGCAGATTTTTGAGAAGCAGTTCTGATGTTGGAGGGGAGCACCCCAGGAGAAGACAAGTGAGCTATTCGCCTGATAGTCTACAGCTGAACTCGTGGAGGAAACAGAAGCTAAGCCCAGAGGGAAATGCAGCCCTGGCAGGAGAGGAACCCAAAGGCCTGAGCCCTTGCAGACATCGGCAGCTGTCTTGCTCCAACACGTGGACTTTGGTGAGAGAAGAAACTTATGCTTTGTGGCCTGGTAACTGTAAGCTTCTACCCCAAATAAATACCCTTTATAAAGACCAACCAATTATTGATATATTGCAAAACACCCCTTTGGCTGACTAATATAGCCACTATTAAAAAAAATGGAAAATTGCAAGTGTTGGAGAGGAGGTGGAGAAATTGTTGGTGGGAATGTAAAATGATGCAGCCACTGTGAAGACAGTTTGGTGTTCCACAGAAAATTAAGTATAGAATTACCATATGACCCAGCAATCCCTCTGCTAGATATATACCCTCCAAAATTAAAAGTAGGAACTTGAACAGATATTTACACACTGATGTTCATAGTGGCATTATTCATAATTGCTGAAAGATAGAAGCAACCTAAGTGTCCATAAACAGATACATGGATAAAGAAAATGTGGTATGTACATACAGTGTATTATTATTCAGGTATAAAAAAGAATGAAGTACTGATACTTGCAACAACATGGATGAACCTTGAAGATATCATGTTGAGTGAAATAAGCCATACACAAAAGGACAAATATATTATGATCTCACTGATATGAAATAATTGGAATAGGAAGATTCATGGATTCAGAGGCTGGAGTAGCTTGCTGGGGGACTAGGGTGAGGTAGAGAGTGGGGATTTGGTGCTTGGGTTGTGCAGTGTGTGTTTTTGGGGGTGATGGAGGGTTTTGATGGTGGATAGCGGTGATGATGACACAGCGTTATGAATGTAATTAGCAGTACTAAATTGACTATTTCAACATATACATCTTTCATGTATTTTGTTATACTTATACCTAATTATTCATGTTTTTGGTGCTATTGTAAAATTTAAATTTCTAATTTTTCATTACTGGCATATAGAAATATAATTGATTTTTGTATGTTACCTTGTATCTTGTAATACTGCAGTACTCTATGATTATGTTAAATTGCATTAACTGATTTTCAAACAGAATTAGAGCTTTTGACTCTTTCTTTTGTAAGTGGTTTTTAGACGTTATAGCCACAAAGTAATGATGGGTCAGAAAGGTAGGCCAGACCACAAAGTTGGTCAAAGGTGTCAGTCTAAGCTGAGGTTGTTCTCACTTTATTTTTCAATAAACCAGGAATGTGCAAGAGATACCTGGTCTCAAGGACAATGATAGCATGGGATGTATATAGTATACTTGCCCAATAATTTACTTGTACCCAGGTGTATTAGTCAGGGTTCTCTAGGGAAACAGAACCCACAGAAGATATCTCTAAATATTATGAGATTTTATTACAATTGTCTCACGTGACTGTGGGGATGCACAAGTCCAAATTCAGCAGGGCAGGCTGCAAGCTGGAAACTCCAATGGAGATTTTCAATGAATTCCCCAGGAGAAGCTGGCTGGCTGAAGTAGAGATGGAAATTCTCTCTTCTGACTGCTGAAATCATTACTTCTTTAAAAGCTTTCAACTGATTGGATGAGACTTCTCTCATTGTTGAAGGCAATCTCTTCAGTTGATTGTAGATGTAACCAGCCATAGGTGCAATAAACTGACTGATGATTTAAATCCAGGAAATGTTCTATCAGCAACAATCAGGCCAGTGTTTGCTTGACCAAACAACTGGGCACCATTACCTGGTCAAGTTGACACATGAACTTCACCAGTGATGCAAACAGCATGGATTGTCAGTGTGGACTGAAGAGCCCTACCCATAGGTAATTCCTGTCTTGAATCCCTTTTTATCTTTGGGATTGTCTAGAAGCATACTTTTTCATTTTACTTCATGTCATCTGGGTCTAGTATTGACATCTGAATTGTAGTTTCTTACTGCAACACAGCTTCATAACATGCTTAATTCTGTGTTTCATTTCCCATCCTACCATTAGGCCTATTCAAGGTTTCACTATAGCATGTCTAGCCATGACTTACACTAGTAAAGTGAAGGCTTATTTTGTGCAAAGAAATCAACCAGTCATACAGAGAGGAGTTAAAAAGCATTTCAGAAGCAGACATTTTCTTGAGGGATGAAAAAAATATAAAGATAATTATAAATAAAAAATGTTGTATGTCTTGAAAGTAATATGCTATAGAGAAGAAAAATTTGAAAAATTTGAAAAATTGTGTGTGTGTGTTTTCCTTAAAAAAAGGATTATCTTTAAATATTGATAGGATTGCTGCATAGGAGAGAGAATATACTAATTTTGTTATATTTTATCAGCAGAACCAGGACCAAGGGACAGAAATATTAAGGAAGAAGAAATTTTAAAAAATCAATGTAAGGTGGTAGACTGAAAATCACAGTGCTGGTAGGGACCAGCTTCTTTCCATCCAGAACAAATTGCAGCTCTATCCTAAGCCCCAGTCCCACCTCTGGCAGGGAGAGACCTGGGGGCAACTATGTCAGCCTCTCCAGGAAACTACAAGCCATGCCTCAAAGGCTGGTGATCATCCTACTCTGGTGGTACAAGCTGCCTCAGGAGCTACTCTGTCCCTGGAGTTGGAAGCTCCATTTCCCAAAAACAGGGGAGGAAGAGACAGTTGGCCACTGACTTCAGCTACTGATTAGTAAATTTGGCTGACTAAAGAATAACCCTAAGAACAGCTAAAGTCCAAGTCACAGAGAGGTCGGTAGCCACAATTTTGACTCTACCCCTGGAATGAGGGAAAGCCAGGCTGATTGAAAATCACTGTGCTGGTATAGACTGGCTTCGTTCCACCTAGATCGGACTGCAGCCCCAGCCCAGGCTTCAGCCTAACCTCTGTCGGGGAGGAAGTTGGCAGGACCTGCACCAGCCTCTCAGGGTAACTGCAGGTACATTTGGCTGGCATAGACAGAATATTTGGAAGTCTACCAGGGTAACTGCGGTCATTTTGGTCCCACACGACATAGATTGCTGCCCACACCTGCAGCTCCATCCTCGCCCCAGGCAGGGGAGGAAGGATGTGCCTTCATCTGTCTCTCTGGGTAACTACAGAGTAGGCCTACATGACTTGGATTATTACACATGGCTGTGGCTTTGTCCCTACCCCTGGCAAAGGAGAAAGGTGGGAGAAGCTTCACCGGTCCCTGGGGCAATGTGGACAGTTTGAGCCTCCACAGCTTACAGCACCAACTACATCCTAGGCTTCTACTACACAACCAGCAAGGGCGAAAGGGCACGAAAACCCTAAACTAAAGAGAGAAACTGCACCCAGAATAAATACATCTAGTAAGTCAGATGCTAAGATACCAATAAAAAATTACAATCCATACCAAGAAAAGGAAGATACGGCCCAGTTAAAGGAACAAGATAAGCCTCCAGATGACATAAAGAAGTTGAGACAACTATCATTAATGTTCAAAATAAATCTCCTTAATAAATTTAATGAGATGGCTATTGAGATTAAGGATATTAAGAAGACATTGGATGAGTGCAAAGAAGAATTTGAAAGCATACATAGAAAAATAGCAGATCTTACAGGAATGAAAGGCACAATAAATGAAATAAAAAATACACTGGAACAAAAGAAAAAAATAAAGAAAAAATAAAGAAAAAATAGAAGAAAAATTAAAAAAAATACACTGAAGTCATATAACAGCAGATTTGAAGAGGCAGAAGAAAGGACTGGTGAGCTTGAAGAAATTTTCTCTGAAAGTGAAATACAAAAGAACAGATGAAAGAAACAAACAAACAAAAGACAAAAAAAAAAAAAAAAGAACAGATGAAGAAAAGAATGGAAAAAATGGAACAAGATCTCAGGGAACTAAATGACATCAAGAGATGTGCAAACATATGTGTCATGGGTTTCCCAGAAGAAGAGAAGGGAAAAGGGGCAGAAGTAAAATTTGAAGAAATAATAGTATAAAATTTCCCAACTCTATTGAAGGACATAGATATCTGTGTCCAAGAAACACAATGTACTCCCATCTGAATAAATCTGAATAGACCACCTCTGAGATACATACTAAGCAGAATGTCAAATGCCAAAGACAAAGAGAGAATTCTGAGAGCAGCAAGAGAAAAGCAATGCATAACATATAAGGGACACACAATATGATTAAATGCCAATTTATCATCAGAAACCATGGAGGCAAGAAGACAGTGGTATGATATATTTATGATACTGCAAGAGAAAAACTACTAGCCAAGAATCTTATATCCAGCAAGATTTTCTTTCAAAAAACAAGGGTGAGTTTAGAATATTCACAGATAAATAGAAACTGGAAGAGTTTATAACAAAGAGACTGGCCTTTTAGGAAATACTAAAGGGTGTGCTACAGTCTGAAAAGAAAAGACAGGAGAGAGAAGCTTGGAAGAGGGTCTAGAAATGAAGATTATATCAGTAAAAGTAACAAAGTCTCAAAAGAGTGGTGAAAATAAAATATGACTGTATTAGTCAGCCAAAGGGGTGCTGATGCAAAGTACCAGAAATCTGTTGACTTTTATAAAGGGTATTTATTTGGGGTAGAA
>PVKH010005917.1:9885-21686 GCA_004027955.1 Chaetophractus vellerosus
GATTCTCAGGGATATTATTCAAGGAATAGATTTTTAGTATCATATTGCAATAAGAAATTTGTTTATTATGATTCTATTTAGAGAAAGCTGAAGGGAAAGATAGCTGCATGGTGATAGTGCTTTGAAGTGCCAAATGCTGTGTAAATTCTCGTCTGGAGACTCTACTTTCTAGACTGTATGAGAACAAGATCTCTATAATGGATCACTGAGTTACATCAATTTCTTAAATTTCAGTGAAAGTACACGCCTATTAAGTCCAGGCATCCAGGCATTCTATTTAAATGGTCATGAACAGTTTTGAGAACTTAGAGAGCATATTCATTCAGGATGCAGTTTTCTGATTATTTGTTTGTTTTTGCTAGGTTTTTGTTGATATCCACAACCAGTGATAAAAAAATTACAGCAGGCTGTCATTTCAGAATTTTCTTCCTCACTCCCTCCTTCCCTCCTTCCTTTCCTCCTTCCATCTCTCCTTTCCTCCTTTATCTCCCTCCATCTCTCCTTTTCTTTATTTTACTAGTTAGTAGGGAAGAGAATGGAAGATATTTATCCCATTTTGAGACTTTCCAGTCAGTTAACTGTTTCAATATTGCCATTTGAAAAATCAGTCAATCCATTAAGTTCTTACTGACTACCTACTATGCTAAGAATTGAGGAGGATAAGCAAATAGCATAGCACAATCTTATCTATGATAAGAATCTTATGTAGCCAGTAACAGAGAATATTCTCATAGCATTTATATAACAATTTTCATAAAATACAAATAATTTTAATAAGCACTATATCATTATAATTATCACTTTACATTATTAATAATTATGGTAGATTGAATTATATACTCTGATTTAGACACGTTCTTGGTCTTGATCCACATTCTTGTGTGTTTGAACCTATGTTATAACAGGTCTCTTGAAAATGTTATTTCATCTTCAAGATGAAATGGCTAAACTGAATAAGGTTGGTCCTTTATCCAGAGCACTGGAGTTCTTTAAAAGCACAAGTAATTCAGACATAAGAGTGAGAAATCCACTGAGAGGAGCTGGAAGCCCAAAGTCAGTGGAAACCTGAAAGAGAAATGAGAGGACATCACTATGTACATTGTCCTGTGAGAGAAAAGCCAAGTAATGCGAGGATGGCTGGCAGCCAACACCAGAATGCCACAGTCTTTAGGGGAAAAGGCATTGCTTTGCTGCTTGATTTTAGACTTCTACTAGCCTCAGAACTGTAAGCCAATAAATTCTTGTTGTTTAAGCCAACCCTTTGTGTAATATTTTCCATAGCAATCTATAAACTACAAAAATAATGGTATTGCTACCATAAGTTAATGAGGCTCAGAGAATCATGCAATGCAGATATTTCATAATTTATGACAAAAGGAAAGAATGCAATACAAATGGAAGCACAGTTTATAAGAGGGTATAATAAGGGGATCTATATTAGACTTGCAAAGAAGACGACTGGCATGGTCATGGGAAGAGTTAAGGAGGAATTGAATTCAAGATGATTTGTAATCAAGCAAATGGGAGCAGGGTCGACTGGGAAACAGTCTAGGCAGAAGGAATCCATGAGGAAACCCTGTTCAAAGGCCAGGAAGTGAGAGAGCATTTGACATGTTTGAAGAACAGAAAGAAGCTCAGTACAGCCAGAGCGGAGATAGCAAAGGAGAAAGTAGCAAAAGTTTAAGGTATTGAAGCAGATATGGACCCCATCAAGAAAATCATTGTAAAATATGCAAATTATGTTTGCTTTTTCCTTAAAGATAAAGGGAAATCATTGAATGGTTTTGATCAAAGGAATGACATGATTTTAAAATACCACACTGTTATTAACAGTAGACTGTTATAGTATTTGAAAGCCAGCTGGGCAGTGGTCCCTATTCCCAGTGATCTGTTTAATTAACATAGAAGCAGACAAGATGGCTTGGAACATGGAGGGAGCTGTGCTTAGGAATTATTAGTTTTTCAAATTGTATTGTAAAGAGCAAAGTAATCTAAGAGGAAAAAGCATGTGCAAATGTAGAAGAAGTAACTGCATTAGTTCAATGCTATGCGAAAGGTTAGGGGACAAGGTGACAATATGTATAGCAGGTGCATCCGTTTCTGGGCTTGGCAGGTGACGATTCCAACGTTATCTGAATGATGAGGCAGAGGCTCTTAATAAACCCATTGCATTTTTGGGGGTTAGTGTAGATGTGTGGTGGGCCTGATCTTGAAGGTGGGCACTGTTAGTAACTGTGCTGTTGGAATCCAAGAAAAACAAGTCCGTGCAATGGGGCAAAACAATAAAATGTTGAGAAGGCAACAAAGGAGATATGGAGGTATGGAGAGATTTTAGTCCAGATTCAAAGAGAAAACAAGAAAAACCGATTAATTGGATTACATTAAAATTAAGATTTTATGTCCATCAAAAGATATTATTAATGAGTGAAAAGCAAAGCCACTCAGCGGGAGAAGATATTTGCAATGTATAATTCTGACAAAGTGCTCACATTCAGTAAAAATAAAGAATGCTTACAAATCAGTAAAGAAAAGTGGCAACCCAATGCAAAAACGGGCAAGAGACTATTTTTGTTTGTTATATTATATTCATTCATTTCATGACCCTATAATGCTCTGCTGTATGAATTTTCCATAATTGATCCATTCTAATCTTGATGAGTATTTGGGTAATTTCCAGTATTTGGCTATTAATATTCCTGTGAACACGCCTTGTACATGTCTGCTGGCACATATGTAAACATATTTCTATAGTGTGTATATCTAAAAGTGGAAATTCAAATCAAAAAGGTCCACGAAACATGTGAAATAGTAGAAATTTTATTGGTAATTCAGGAAATGAAAAAATTTTTTAAAACTCTCCACTAAAAAATTAAGGAGGCGGTGGGAGATTTGATGCAGCTATAACTGTTCTGCTAGTAGGAGTGTAAATGGTTGGAATTATTTTGGAAAAAAAAACTTTTTTTAACCTTCTAACATTGGGAATACCCAGGCCTTTTGATCATGGACAGGGGGCAGTGATTGAAAGGACCACAAATGACTTCACAGAGATTTCTGTTTCCTACATAGTTGGTTGTTACAAAGGTGGACATTATGTCTCAAATCTTTGACATATATTCATGTTTAGTGTAATGTTATGAATATGTGTTATACTTAAGTTTAAATAATAACAATCCTTAGCTTCTCAAGAATATTCCCCACAGTACACCATTTATTTGAGTTCCGAGATTATATTTCACTTCTTACTTATAGAGAGATGAGCCAGCTAGCTGGATCAGAAGTTCCAAAGTTGAGGTTTTTATACCAAGTTGTCTTCTTTAGAAGAATTAATGGATAATACTTGCAATGTTTTGAAAATCTATTAAAAGTTATGTATCAACACTTCTGATGCTACACAGGCTAAGCCAAATATTTCATTTCTTTATTCTTGATTGCATTATATTAGGTCAGTTTGTATACATTGTACTTGCTATTTGTTTCAGATTTCTTTAATAAAAATGTAAAAATGATTTTAATGCATTATTTGTTAGGCAAAATTCTTTTAGAGGTGACTTGCTGGTAAAAAAAAAAACCACAACTTTTGGGACTGGAAGAGCTCTGTAGTTTCTCCCAATGCTAGCAATCCCACAATAACCTCTCAGGATAGAGATGAGGCAGAGAAATATATAGGTAAGGTATAGAGAAATGATAGAAAAACTTTGTTAGGCAAGAGACAAAAACAATCAGCGCAAAGAGAAAATGATTAAATTTACGAATGATTTTTTCCATGAACATAACTGTTGTGGAAATTAATGTATGTCAATCCATTTAGCAAATTCTTTCTTAAAGCTGTTAAATCTACACATTTTCTGGAATTAAAAAGTATTCCAAAAACTTTAATGAAAGCTGCACACGTTTCAATAAAGCTGTTGCTTAATTTGCACAAAAAATTCCTGCAGGTTAGCAGAATGAAAAAAAAAAAAGGCTTGCTTGGTAAAATACACCTCAGAAACAAAGAAAGTAGCAGAAAGCGAAGTGTTAGACAAAACACTGCTTTACCACATGCCTCTCTATTGTTTTACTCACTTCTTCAATCACTTTTCCCCAAGGCATCCTCACTGGTGACACTGCCTCTCCTTATTAATATTCATACTCAACGTGTGTCTTCTTAGTCTTGCCATTGTGTGAATGACAGTTCACTTGGAAAAAGGAGACATAAAGAGTGAGAGCAAGAGCAAGAGAGCACAATAGTGAAGAAAACAGTAGCTAAGATTTAATTATTACAGTAAATAGCACATTTTAAATAGTTCATCTATGAAACATCTGAAAAATTCCACCAACACTACGTCAAAATAAAATCCAATTTACTCACCCCCACGCACACACACACAGAGTTTTAGAACAATGGCAAAATCTTGAGGTTTACTCATGACCAGACAGCAACATGTATGTTTGTGTGTGTGTGTGTGAAAGGTTAACTTATTAGGGGCAAATGCTCAGAGATTGGGAATCATGTTTTTCTCACTTATTGCTTAATCTCCCACAACATTGGTCACAGTGATTTGCCATTGTAGATTCTCAATAATTGTACATTGAATTGAATCTAGTCTAGTTGAATGTTGAATTCCAGTTGTTTCAAGAAAGAATAATTAATGGTTTAAATAAACATGATTCTGATTATACATATATTATGAAGGACATTGTACTTCAGTTATACATTCCAGGGGGTAAAAAGAGGAGATTAAACGGTTGGGTTTGTGCCAAATGAAATTCAAACAGACTTGAAGAAATCCAAACATTTTAATTTGCTGTTAGCCACCAGCAGATTTAATCAATGCCTGCAATCATAATGAAAACAAGAGTACCTATGCAATTAGTAGAAATGGAGTTGTTAATGCTTCTTGTTTGCCTGGAATGCCAGATTTTAGAGCTGGCTTGCACAATTTAAATGTACACATAATGCATGCTGTTCATATCTGCCCTCACAATATTCATTTGAATATTAAGTAGTCACTAATTAATAAGTAAACTAATTTTCAACTTAGCTTAGCTGAAAACTAAATTCTTGTTCATATAAAATTTACTTCAAAACTCTCAAAAATATTACAAACAAAATTTATTAGAGAGCCATTTTCAGAGCACCTTCTATATATAATATTCCATGCTAGGTGCTGGAACTTTGCCATAAATATATAAGAAGTAGTTTTTGCTCAGAAAAGTCTTACAGTGTAATTTGGAATGTGGATCAAACCAACGACAACAACACTGAAAAAATTACAGTATAATTGTGGCATATATTAAGAGTGAAATGAAACTTCTGGCTTCTTTAGCATGTGTCCTTAATATTATCATGTAATTTCCAAAACATTAATGACTGTGAATTCTCTCCATCTTGTTTTTGACCTACATTGTTCATACTTGTGATGCTCAAGAAATGGTGAATAATACTGAAACTCAGTCTCCTATTAGGATCAATTTGCAATTTGAGTCAAGTTGGTTATGAAGTCTGAGACAGAAATAATATTACAGTAAGAAAGCTTCATTGAGCAGTAAAGGGAAAGGCTCAGAGAAGTTGGACAGGGAATAAAATATGTGTATTATTCCCAGATGAAAAATGCTGTAATTATATACTTATTCTTCAAATAACTCCATGTATTCATGCATGCATATATTTATTATTCTCTGAGTGGACTATTTGGAATAATATTTGGAAAAATAGAATAAGTAATCATGGAAAATAATGTACTTACTTAATCATTTCTATGATCCATAAGACATTACTGATATTTTGGTGAGTCAGAAAATAGACAATGTACCTCATTTACAAAGCACACTTACAGTAATTTTTTATTTGCCATAGCCTTATAAAGTAATTCATTTGTTTTTATTTGTGATACAATTTACTATTTCGTTGATGGTTTAATTCATTCTTCCAAATAACAAGATTACCTAGTGTTCTAGAATTAGATCGGAAAGAAAACTTCTCCCTACTCCTATTAGTAGATATGTGTACAACTGAAAAATTCTGTCTCCAGTTAGATGGAGGGAACACCTGGCCCAGGGTAGAGCTTGGGTTTTACATCTTATTGTTCCTGATGAGTTGTGATGTACAGAGAAGAGTTTTGGCCATGGTCTTGGTGGTGAGATTCACCACCGTGTCCATTTGAGGGAAGTCAGAAGTTTTGCCAGAAGTTTCTAGCATAGCAGCAACATGAATCAAAGTGTATGAGTAATAACTTCAAAACAGCTCAGAGAAAAGACTATAAACAATTATTATCATTTTTTAGGTAGTCCTAACTCTTACTGAGAACAGTTAGAAATCATGGACTGCTTCCCTCACTGGGTACAAATAATCCACCAGTCTTTTCAAAGGGTATTCCTAAGATTTAATCATTTATTACAAATTAAAACATAGAAATTGTGCCTATATTCCACCAACTGCATTATAATGAAGTTGTGCCTTCTTATTTATTAATCAAGGCCTTTCAGGCATCTAAACTATGGGAATAATCCCCCAAAGCCTGTAACTGCACTTTACCAATTTCCTTTTATTTCTTAGGATTTTCTCATAGCACATGACCAAGCGCCAATTCAAAGTTGACATTCAATTACTGTCAACTGCATTGAAATTAACAAAGATTCTTTTCACACAATTGCAAAATGAAGCCTTTGAGAAAATGATAAAGGATGTAGGATAATTCATTCCACTGAAGAGGAGGCCTACACTTAAAGTGTTCTCATATTTGTTTTCTCTTATTAATATTCCCAAAATTTCCCGTTTACTTCCAAAGATATGTAGCATCTTAAGAAATCTTAGTAACTGTTAAGGAAGTAAATTATTATTAAAAGGAAGCATTTGCTTGAGGGTGCCTGGATGCACAAAATGAGATGTCCTGGGAATATTTTCATTAAAATAAAATCATGCTTCTTTATTGTTCCTAGGATGCTCACCTTTAACTCTTATATGGATCAGTTTCTTAGAAATATTTGTGAGCCTTGTCAGATAATTCAGAAAACAATTTAACTTTGAATATTCTCCAGGAACTCCCTTGATTTTTTCCCCACAATAACAAGAGTTCAAAGTTTTTCGTTTTTGGCATCTAAAATGGCATAAATCTGTAAGTGTTGAGAATGGTGGAAAACTTTTGGGCACAGACAATTTATTCCTGCTGTGTTCTCTGTAAAAGTGAGATCTTATCATTGATAGATCTGAAGTCAGGATTGCCAGTGGAGGCTTATATCTGCCCTCATTCCTGGGTTGCATGAAAGGTGGAATTCACTATCTGTTATATCTGCTCAAAGCAGTACACTCTCTGAGAGTTTTGCTTATCCTAGGGGTCCTAAAAAATTCATAAAAATTCTTCTGAAGAATATAATTTCAAAATATATATCAACACATACTGATTAAGATCAGCATACTTTTGCCATTTTGATTTTAGCCTCTTCAGGAGAATATACCTGTTTTGCAAGCATAAGGTTTAGCTTACTAGAAGAGTTATTACTATAGACACCTGAGGGGAAAAACATAGAAACTTACCTAGTGGGTAGCTCTCAAAAATAAAATCTAGGACCCTGAACTTTCCGGCTAGCTTTTCAGTTACTATCAACTGAATTGCATTTTTCAAAAACTCGTTTCAGACAATTGCAAAATGAAGCCTATGAGAAACTGATAAAGGATCTGGGATAATTTAGTCCACTGAAGAGGAGTATTCTCATTTTGTTTTGTCCTGGTTATATACATGATATTTCCCATTTACTTCCAAAGAAATGTAACATATTAAGAAATTTTGGGTAACTTCTCCTCTTTCTAGGAGAATTTTATGTTAATGGTCTTCACAGAGATGTAGTTTAAATGCTCACCTGTTCTCCATTTCCACTGATGACAGAACAAAAGGAAATAGACTTAAAACTATACCATGAACACTTTCAATTATTTATAGGAAAGGATTTCCTGAAAGTGAGAAAGGCGAGAAACTAGAGTGACAGACTGAGGATGGTGATGCAGTAGTCCTTTCAAAACAAGAGTGGTCCTTAGAGTGCCCACACAGTCAAGCAAAGCTGAGGCATGGAAAACATGCCCCAGGATTCTTGGATCCTATGGCTGCCCACATATGTCAAGCAGGGCATTTAAGAAAATAATTTGGTTATTTACTCACGTTTGTTCCATGCCTACTATGAAACCAATAAGTGTTCAGCATAAGGTAAACCATGGTGGGCAAAATAAGCACATTACCTACCCTCTCAGAGATTACAATCTAGAGGGATATTCAGGTAGAAATAAAAGTTTTCCATAAAATTTTGGGATAATTGGAGGGAAAAGTCTATTTTAAACATCTTCACTTATGTTAATAATTGACTTAGTCTACACCAATTTCTTCAATTATTGCCAGAATAAATTAAGCTCTTAATGACTAGTCAATGATATCTTTCTCTTCCCATAAAAGAGCTTCTGGTCAGTTCAAAGAAACCATATTTTGATATCAAATGCCATAAAATTGGTGTTTGGAAATCACGCCAGTTTTGATTTTATAAATATAAAATGCTATTATATTGACAAGGATAGAAAGGGGATAGTTTATGTCAAAATAATCTTGTCCCCTAACATAATTTTGCAAGGCAAAGACTTATTGAGTAAGAGCATATCATTTCAAAAAGCTGCCCTCTGTATAATGCAATCAATATTGTTTAATTAAAGGATGATACTATTGATTCTAATTAACCAAAATTGCTTACCTCATTAGTTTGCAGTTCATATGTGTTCCCAGAGACAGTATGATTTAGTGATTACAATCCTACTTTCAGTACATGGGATAGAGATGCCTATTTAAAAAATGCTAACTCTGGCTTTCTGTTTTTCAGTTGCTTATGCACTTGTTACAAATGAACAATTTTTCATGTATAAACATAATTTTAAAATAATAAATTATGTAAGCATGCATCCTATATATGCAAATATAGGATTTTGGAAAATTGAATTTTTAAATGCTGGAATTATGTGATTGCTGAAAAATTGGTACCACCAACAATGCTATACTCTAATATATTTTTAAATGGATATTTTTCATTCTAAATAATCTGTTGAAAGTCCTGTGCATACTACTGTGTTCTGCCATTTGTTAGGCATGGGGTTTTAGGAATGTATTAAATCTTATTTGTATATGACAGAGACACTATATAGGACTATGTTTAGGTAATAAAACACAAGGGTCTTGTTTGTTTTTCAGTCAGTGATGGTGGTGGTTAAGAGCTGGTAATAAAAAGCAATTTCAAACATTTGAAAGTCATGTTTAAAAGGCTTCCCTAAAATGGTAGAAATATAGAAATGAGGAGGGAAGGAAAATTATCATGCATTGAACATCTACTTTGTACCGGGAGTTGGGCTTGGAATTTTGTGGGCATGATCTCTTTTAATCCTCACAAGGTTGAGTAGTGGAAGGTACAATTCGATTTTGTACAAATATAAGCATAGGTTCAGATTCAGAGCTTAAGTAGCTTGCCTAAAATTGTATGGATACTAAATTATGATGTGAAATCATATCACATGGACTCTGAACAACCTTTCCACACCTCTGTTTCTTTTTTCATATTGTCCCACAAAACAAAATTGAAAGCAAAGTGTACAGGATTTCTGTATCTAGCCATGAATGAGAAAAGCAAATGGTACTAGAAAAATCTTCATATATGGATAAGCCCTTAAACCATTTTAACCAAATGAGGAACTAGCTAGGAATGTCTATTATTACTATTATTATTGTTTTATTATTCTTATTCTTATTATTATTATTATTTAGGAGGTACCAGGGATTGTACCCGGGACCTCATACATGGGAAGCAGGCACAAAACCACTGAGCTTCATCTGCTCACACTATTATTACTATTAATAGCTATCATTTTTTTGTGGACTAGTGTGCTAGACACGTTTCAAAATGTCTTCTGTATTTTAATTCATTGATTCCTCACAGAGACTTTGTACAATAGATACCTTCATTACTCACAATATAAGGAAGAAAAAACTGAGACAGTAAAATCATCTATTTTATTGATTTATTTTATGCCTAGAAAACCCAAGAGATTCTAGTTCAAAGCTGTTTGGATTAATAAGCAAACTTCCTAAAGTCACAGAACACAAGAAGAATATATAAAAATCAATAGCTTCTTCTTTCCATTAAGTAAAGACCAAAAAATAGAAATGGGCAAACAATCTATTCACAACTATGGCAAAGACTATACATATTCAAGACTAACTGTAACGAGAAAGATACAGGAAGGAAACTAAATTTTGAAGACAATAAAACAATGTCATATGTATATTATGAATATCTCATTCTCAATTATTTCAAAATTAATATATGAATTTAAATATCTTCCAACTGGATAGCAAAAGATTTAATAGGGGAGAAGCATTGTATTTGAAAGAATGCAATGGTTTTAAAATTTATGTGGAAGAATAAATACTCAAGAACAGCCAAAAAAGTATGAGAAAGAAGAAAGGTGAAGGAGGAGGGGACTTGCTTTGTTCAATACAAGAAAATTTCATAAAGGCACTATAATCGAATTAATAATATATTGGCATGGAAATCAGCAAAAAAAAAAAAACCCATAGCAACAACAATAAAATACAAAAGTAACGGAACACTGTAGAGACTCCTGATATAAATCTGTTATATTTGAGTAATGTCTGATTTAGAAGGTATTTCAACTCAGTGGGAAAATAATGGTTTATTTAAAAATGCTCATCTATCAGGAAAAAAACAAAATTATGTCACTATTTCACTCTATGTGTACGCCATAAACCTAGATCCTAGGCAGATTATACATTTTCATATATATATACACACACACATATATATGTAACATATATTCACTGTTAGAAGATCTAGTAGTTTACATACACCACCTAAGAAAGGATTTAATATTCTTGACCAGAAAGACATCCAGAATTTGTAATAAAAACTAGTCATATTTAACTGTATAAAATTAAACCTTGTATGGCAAAACCTAAACAAAATAGATAATTGAAAAGTATGAAAACATATTTGCAGCAGACATAAAGCACGTGTCTATATTGATGTAAAACACAAATTAACAAGAAGACAAATACCTTACAAAAACGAACTAATATTTTAATAGATAATTCAAGAAGGACAAAATAAAGTGAAAAATGACCAACAAAGAAAATTGAAAACATGCTCACATACATTACAATTCAGGGACATGCAAATTAACACAACAAAGAAAAAAGACCACCAAAATATATGAAATAATATTTTTCTAATAAATATATATTTCTTCCAAATATGCAACACTCTGTTTTCAAAAGTAGGATTTGAACCTTAGGCTCCTGAATCCCAATCCAGTGTCTTTAGGGAAACATTATTTGCAGTAAGCTTTTCTCCCTGTCTCAGTATTGGTGAGAACAGTCTTTCTCTAATTACTAGATAAGAAATAGTTCACTATCTTGTTCTGAATTAGTAGAAAGGTAAAAAATCAGTTGGACAGTGTTGATACCAAGCCAAAAATTTAGTATTTCAGTACTTCAGAATCAGGTGTGGCTGTCAATTTATCAGTTTCAATGCAGAGCTGGTGTAATAGGCTCTAATGATTATTGCGTGGAAAAAGTTGCAAAGTTAACAAAAATAGGGAGCATAAAAATGATGGAAATTGTCCTGGGTGAGGCCAATGAACTGGAGAATAGGTGTTGCAATTCTGCTGAGATTCAGGGCTCAATCAGCATATGAACAGACTAAAGATTTAAGTCTCTGGGACACATATTTAAAAACTGTAGTGCTAATTATAGGTTAAAATAAAAGGGGCAGAAGAGCCA
>PVKH010005918.1:0-11990 GCA_004027955.1 Chaetophractus vellerosus
GCAGACCGCCTTGAGAATGGCAAGCCGCCATGGGCGGGCCGGAGCCGCCGTGGGCAGGGCAAGAAGCTGCCACGGGCAGGGCAGGTCGCCTGCGGATGGAGCGCAGCCAGCCACCCGCGAACTGAAGCAAGCGCCGGCCGTGAACGGACGCAGAGACCGCCCACAAGCGGGGAAAGCCGCGCCTGCGCAGTGACCACTCCCGGCGCGGCGCCGCAGCGGGGGGAAGGGGAGATATGTAATAAAATAAATAAATCTTTTAAAAAAAAAAAAAAAAGGGAAGTGATTTCAGCATTCAGAGACAATTTCCCAGCTCATCATTTTACAGCCAACTTCTCCCAGAAACTCATCAAGGACCCTACATTGGTCTTTCACCGGAGCCCCTGGCTTGCAGTCTGCCTGCAGAACCTGGACTTGTGCATCCCCACGGTCACGTGAGAGACTCTTACTCCTGTTGATTCTGTTTCCCAAGAGCACACTTACTAAAACACAAACTTAGCCATAGTAGCTTCTAACTATGCCCAGGTACTGAAATTTCTACTTTGCTTTCTCCTTTTCAAACACCTCCCATCTCCTCAGCTTATTCTCACCACCATGGGACTCACATACTTAACCCTCCCACTTTTAACTTAGTCACTTTGGGGGACCCTGAACCCCTGCTTTCCTCCAATGATACCACCTGGACTGTGGGAAACTGGATCTCTCCTTCTGGCCCCCTCACAGAGGGCATTGATTGGCTACCTGTCAATCATTCTATTACTTTCTTATCCAATTTACCCCCATTGTGCTTCTCATCCACCCCTCATACAGTGTGCCCTTAAGTTATCCCTCATTTTCACCTACATTTCTCCCCAAAATCCAATTCACAATCTGCTAACCTCACCTTCATTTTTGCTATCTCAATTAACTCTTCTTCATTCTTTCCCATCCACCATAATCCTTCTCCCATAAGCCATTGCTGCCAAAATCCTACTTGGAATCCTAACTCTCTTGATGCTGTCTGGCTCCCCTGTCAATCTCTCCTTCCTCATAATAGCCCCCTATTACTTAATCTCACTATCTTTGACTGAGATGTGCAAGGACACTTATCTAGCAACAATCTTACCCTTAATTTCTCCAATCACTCTAACTTTAGTATTAAATGGGCCAATGGAGGTCTCTCAGGCCCTCATTATTCAGCCCATGGCATTTACAAACCTGGCACCTTGGACTGCCTTTCTTTAATTGCATTGTTTCTCACGGGAATTACGCTCATATTAGAAAAATCTTCTATCTCAACTTATCCCATAATCTTACAAACTCCATTATGATCTGTACCTCCCACCCTTTTATGCTGCTTCTAGACCCTTCTTCTTATATCAACTTTGCTAATCATATGTTTAATTTAATTTTACCATTCATCCAGGAGCTTATTTTAATTCCTGTGTGTCTCATGAAAATATTACTCAACTGAATATCTCTTCCATATTTTTACTTAAAAGACAAGTGTAGGCTTGGCTCCCAGTTAATTTATCTCATCCCTGGGAAGGCTCCTCAGGGATAGCCCAATTCAACAAAGACCTTTCACTGCTTAGACCTAAAAGATTCATTAGTTTGCTTGTTACTTTCATTATTTCAGCCTTTATCATAGCTGCCACTGCCACCATTATGGTAGTTGCCTTAACAAAATCTGTTCAAACTGCTCATGCCGTTAATCAAATCATGACCAATGTCACCAATGAACTTTTAACTCAAACTCATATATATAATAATATTCTTACCAAACTTGATGTTTTAAAATCCTCTCTCCTCTGGACAGGTGAAAAACAACAAGCTCTGCTTGCCAGACAAGATTTGCAGTGTTACTGGGAACATGTTAAAATTTGTGTAACCCCTTTGCCTTGGAATAGCTCCCAATTTTCTTGGGAAGAAGTTAAAACTCACCCTCAAGGAGCCTTCTCCTCCCGTTTACAGGGAGAAATACTGGCTCTCCAGCAATGCCTGGAACATCAACTATCTCAAATACAACTTCTTGCTCAGCAAAAAGTATTTCATTTACAGTGGTTAAATCCCTCAAATTAGTTTCATGGCCTAAACATAGAAATCTGGATAATATCTCTCATCAGAATAATCATGCTTCTTGTTTTAGTATCAGTTCTTAGATTAACCTGCCAGGCCTATCTTGAGCTCATTATGCTGAACAGAAAATCATCTCCCTGGATGGTGCTTCATCTCTCAAGCCTCCCACATCTGGAAACCAAGAACAAAGAAACCAAAAGGGGGGAGACTTGGGATCCCTTTGGTTAAAACACCTTTGAATTAATTTTTCATCCCAAGGTTTCCTTTCCTTCCTTCTTACCTGCCTACCTATTTGCCTGATGCTGTCACCCCTTTTTCTTCCTGCACACTGTTTTTTTCTGGTTTTCCCCCTTCTCATTGTTCCTATCATAACCCGGAGGTGTCCTGTTCATGTCCCATTCATAAAGTTGTCTTGTGCCATGAGCCTGGCATCCCTAGGTTGAGTAGGCCTTCTAAAGCTGGTGCCGAACTGTCTGTCTCCTACCCAATGCCTTGTGCTGGGCCCTCTCTGCATTAAAAACCCAGGTTCCCCAAAACCAGTGACCAGAGCTGGGTCCCCACTTATGGGCAAGGAAGTCCCAAGACTGGTGCTGGGTATGGAGGCCATGGAGGCATAAGTTATTGTAGAACACTTCACCTTTCTTGGCCCTGGAGGATGGCTGGTTAGCCAGAGATGGGTAAGAATCCTCAGGGTAGGAGACCTAAGACAGGCACAGTCACCGAGGGGCCATCAGGAGAGAATTTGAGGGCCTACAGAGGTTGGACACTAACCCTCACCCTTCCCAAGGGAGGTCTTCTGCCACCATGGCTATTCTGTTGCCCACACACAACTCAGTTGAGAACCCAGTAGCACACAGTGACCTGGCCTTACTCTTACTATCAAAATTTATTTCCCATTTATTTACTTTGAACTTTCAGGAAGAGGGTAGTTTTTGTAAAGGACTGTGTCAGGATTCTTTTCCCTCTTCTTTTTATTCTTATTTAAACATAAAAGTGGGAGATGGGGGACTCTCTGATCTTTACATCTAAGAAATAGACTGGAGCCCTGCTTCTCTGCCCACACAGAGAAATCACCACCATCAGTTCCTCCCATAAACAGGAACTTTCCTGCTAATCTTATCTCCCTTATCTCCCACCTTATCTCCCACATATATCACTAAATGTTTCTATAATCTTGCTTCCTTATTATCAACCTGGAATTATTATGATGTTATTCATGACCCCTCACTTGCAAGATACCTGCCTGCTCCCCTGCACCCACATTTACCCTGACCTTGACAGTGCAAAAATTCTGAATAAAAGGTGTGCTGGGGATCAGCTTGGGAGGATAGCTTCTTTAGCTGTTCTCCCCCTGACATCTCTCAACCTCTGTGTTCAGAGTAATTTCATTGTGCCATCACAGGCTCTGCTGGACAGAACCCTGCAAGACTTTGCAGGGTGGATTCCTGCAATTAATTATTAATAATAATTAATGCCTAAGAGTCACCCACTGAAAACCTCCTTTTTCCTCAATATAGTCTTTCACTTAAGCCAAACATTGTAAATAAATTCACAACCCCCACCCCCATGTGGAAGATAACTCCCAGGGAAGAGCCTCCCTGGCAACAAGGGATTAAAACCAAATTTTCATCATCAATGCTTTCAGAGAAAGATCTTGATCAAGAGTGGGGAAATGTTAAAAAAACATTCATTCGGGAGGTTACCCTTATGCAGGTCTCATCCAGACAGAACTGACAGGTGACATCTTTCAATAGTGTAAGGTATAATATAATGGTCTCATGCAACCATGGAGATACACAAATTCAAATTCTATAGGGCAGGCTGCAAGCCAGAGGCTCTGATGACAGTCCTAGATAAGTTCCTCAGGAGATGCTGTCTGTCTGAAGTAGAGATGGAAATTCTCTCTCGGAATGCTGAAATCACTTTTCCTTTTAAGGCTTTCAACTGATTGGATGAAACATCACTATTTGCTGACAAAAATCTCCTCAGTTGATTGTAGATGCAATTAGCTATAGATGCAATCAACACACACAGATGATTAAAGTCCATGGAATGTCCTTGTATTAGAATGAGCCCAGCACTTGCTTGACCAAACAACTGGGCACCAATACCTGGCTGAATTGACATACTTACTTAACCATCACACTGAAGGATGGACTAAAGCCATAGGCAAGACAAATCCATTTTTGTGGGGCCATCCTCTGTTCCTATAACCTTGTCTTCTGAGCTTGTTTAACTGCAGGACACATACCTTGAGCATGAGCAGAAAACAGACTCTTGTCTTTTAGATGATCTTTGAGACAGCAGGAACAAAAATTGGAAGTAGATAAAATGCTCAAGGTCCTTCAGCAGAGAAAATCAGGTCCATGGGGATATTTTACCATAAGTGAACCACTCTATAAACAACCAATCAGATTATGCCAACCTGAATCCCAATCACTGTCCCCAGCTCCCTTTGTTTCCATCTCCCTTAGTGTTCTTAGACCAAGGAGAGAGAGTTGAGCTTGCTTCCTGAATCCTTGCCAGTTGACCTCACAATAAAATACCTTCTTTTCTCAAAATTCTGGTGTCATGGTGTTGGCTTCTGATGCATCAGGCAGTGAGCCCATTGATTGGTAACAATAATAGTATTTGTATGATAATCTTTATTGTCCAAAAACATTATTTTAAAATTGTACATTTAGGGGATGTGTTATAAATAAATATAAGTGGGAAGATGTTTTAAGGTATAAACTTTTCAAAATAAAATGTATTGAGATGTATAGGTTGAATAAAACTTTATTCAACTCAATATAGCTCATTTTCACCTTAAAATTTTTCCTGCATTTTTGCTCTCCAAAAGAGATGAGACTTGAGCTTTTTTGTGGATATATAGAGTGCCATTTAAAGAGGCAAAATGCTGCCCCTTTGACACTCTACTCAGATCCTTTCCCCTAAGGCCTCTGTGGAGTAACTAAACCTTCTAGGGAGGACCACAACAATGTAGTAGAGGCAGATGCTGTGGGAATGGAAGGGCAATCACCCATGAAGTTATGTCCAGACCCAAATCCCATACCAATATTATGGAACAAAAGCCTGAGACATAAGGGAGAAGAACCACGATACTGTAGCCTAAGGTGCTGGTGGAAATCGTGCAGTTGTGGGAGAGGAACAGGGTGGAGAAACCGTACCCCTGAGAAGGGGCAGGAACATTTGTGAGGACACAAGCCAGAGACCAAGTTCATATTACCTGCCTAGGACCAGATTAATTAGAAGATCAAAAACGACTCCTTCTCCTGCCTCCCCCACCCCATACCAAGCTAACAAGTGTGGAGTAAACATAACAGTGGAATACACATCATAGCTGCAAAAGACAGATTCTCTCTGGCTACAGTATAAAGATGAAAGGCAAAGACAGTAGGAAAACCCAAGCCAAGAAGGAATCGATGTTCAGAATAAATAACTAGAAAAGTAACCCACAAATTAAACACAAGTATCACTAAAGAAATCAGAATTCTGTGACAACTGAGAATAACCATAGAAACAACAACCATCAAGCATAGTTCACCTCTTGCCTAGATTAGTGCAAATATCCACATTAAGGTCTTTCCAGTAGGAAATATGTGTTCAATTTCAAGCATAATTATAAAAATAAAATTGCATCATTGTCAAGAGTCTAAAACAATATGAAAATTTTCAACAAAAATGAGACATGCAAAAAGGGAAAATATATCAGCCCAAACATGCAAAGCAAATTTGAATGGAATCTGACAGGGAAATTCAAATAACCATGATTAAGATGTCAAAGACTAATGAAAGAGGTAATCGCATTCACAGTTTTATAAGTAATTTCAGCAGAGAGATGGAAACTATAAGAAAGACTAAAATTTAAATGCTAGAAATAAAAAAGTACATAATAACAGTGATGAAGTGTGCCTTCTACAGTGGGCAGGATGGCAGCATGGAATAGAGACCTAAGGAGGAAGTGGACAGAAAACCTAGTAAGCCTGGTTAGGGAAACTGAGGCACTGGCTTGCTGACTAACATCAGCCTTCTGATTCACACAAGAAAGTTAGGAAGGGGCAGCTTACAAGCATACAACCTGCAGCTTGCCTAGGACATTGGACACACAGGACTTTGGAATTGTTCTGCATGACCTTGCAAAGATGGATACAGGCCATTTCAAATTTTGTCAAAACCTATAGAAGTGTATGGTGCAAAATGTAAACAATAATGTAAACCATTGACCATGGTTAGCAGCAATGCTTCAATATTTGTACATTAATTGTAACAAATGTACCATACATATATAAAATGTTATAAGTAAGGAAGAGGGGGTGAAGGGGAGGGGTTTGAGTATATGGGAATCCCCTATATTTTCTATGTGACTTTTCTGTAACCTAAAGCTTCTTTGAAGAGAAAGCAAAAAAAAAAAAAAAAATGACACGGGAGAACATATGGAAGAAATTGCCAATGTACATAAAAGATAACAGATCTTACAGTGATGAAAGAATCACTGGAAAAGATTTTTATTGCACTTTATTTTTACCTATATCTTATTTTATTCTTTTTTAATTTTTGTATTTTATTTGCTATTATTTTTATTTTATTTTATTAAATTTTTGTTTATTTTGGGGGGCTTTGTTTTGGGGGAGGTTTTGGATTGCAGAAGGGTCACATGTGTGGCAGGCAAGAATCACTGGTGCAGGGTGTTGGTGATGGGAGGATATATGGGAAAGGGTGCACCTGGGGCATGCCTCTATGGCATATGAGTATATCCAGTATTCCTGGGGCATTGTCTCTGTGGGTGGAGAACTACACAATAGCCAAAGAACATTGAATTCCCATTCTGGGAAATCCTAATATTTTCTCTAGAAAAGCAACAAAATTCCCCGGAGTACATGGACAGTGCCTAGCAAAGGAGGACAGACAATTACACTTAGCCCTTGGTATTGATAATTGTACTTATGAACCTTTTTTTCAAGAAATTGAAATTTAGCCTATTATATATTTCCTAAGAGTTACCACTTTAAAGCCTCCTTGTTGCTCAAATGTGGCCTTTCTCTAAGCCAAATTCATCATATAAATGCACTACCTTCACCCCTTCATGGGACTTGACTCCTGGGGATGAGCTTTCTTGGCACGAAGGGATTACTACCAAGCAGCAACTAGCAATGCAACTGGAAAAAGACCTTGATCAAAGGAGGAAAGGTAAAAACAAATGAGTTTTTATGTTTAAGAGCTTTCAAATGAGTGGGGAGGTCATTCTAGAGGTTATGCTTATGCAGATCTCAGCAGGATCTTGAGTGCCACAGTACACAGTGCCTCAAACAATGGGTCTCCTGAGAGCTCTAGAGACATCTAGACACTACAGGCAGGGCAGACAATCTCAGGAATTTGACACCTTGTCAGTGGGCCTTACTTTGGAATATATGCTCCCCAATGTAACAGAGTTAGACTCATTTAAAATTTCCCTACACATGACTCTTCTGCCCCATTTTATTTGAACCTATAATCAGCATTTTTCTTGTTAAATATATGTCCCAGAGACTTAAATCTTCAGTCTGTTCATATGTCAATTGAGATCTGAATCTCAGCAAGAGTTGCAACACCTACTCTTGGGTTCCTTGGAGTCTCTAAGGACAACTAACAAAAGGATGATAATGGACAACACCATCCCCCAAGTCAGAGAATATCTACAACTGCAAGCAAGATAGTTCCATCCATCTGCCCCATGAGATCTAAGCCTCCTCTCAATGAGAAACAGAGTGGGCATCACCATCCCCAAATGCTCAAGATTGAGGAATGAACAAACATAAGGCGGGAATGCAACTACAGACTTCAGTAGACTTATGATTATTTATGAAAAACCATAAAAGGGGAATGCAACTATGGACTAAAGTGGACTTACTAATATTCTAGCAATGGAAGAACATGTATCATTGAAGTAAATGCCGTGGCCACCAGAGGTTTTGAGGGGATGAAGAAGTAAGAATAGGTGTAACCTGGGATACTTTGGTGACATTGGAATTGTTGTGCATGACATAACAATGATGGATACAGGCCATTATATATTTTGTGAAAACCTACAAAAGTGTGTGGTGCAAAGAGTAAACTATAATGTAAACTATGGTCCATGTTTAGTAGTGATGCTTCAATATGTGTTCATAAATTAAAACAAAGGTACCCCACTAATAAAAGATATTTTTAATAGGGGAAAGTGTGGGAGGGGAAGGAGGAAGGTATATGGGAATCTCATATATATATTGAGGTACCAGGGGCCAGGAATTGAACCCAGGACCTCATATGTGGGAAGCCAGTACTCAACCACTGAGCCACATCAGCTTCCCTGAGTTGTTTTTTTCATTTGTTTTACTTGTTTTTTTTTTTGTTTTTTTTTTTTCCGGGAGGTACTGGGAAACAAACCCAGAATTTCCCATGTGGGAGGTGACTGCTCAATCAGTTAAACCATATCCACTCCCTCCCTTATATTTTTAAAAAATTTGTTGATCACTCATACATAAACATATATAAACAATAAGTGTATAGTAATAGTTGTGACCTTACAAAACAAAGAAAACATCACACAGGACTCTCATGCTTCACCCTACCATCAATACCTTGAATTGCGGTGAAACATTTTTAACTAATGATGAAAGACCATCCTCAAAATGTTACTACTAACCACAGTATCTTACATTTGGTGTATTTTCACCCAACCCATCTTGTTACTATTATTATGAATTTTATATCATTTATACATGAACATACATAAACAGTAATTATATGGTGAAAGTTGTGACTTCTGAAACAAACGTGCATAACATCACACAGGGAGGGGTCCTATACATCAACCCACCACCAACACCTTGCATTGTTGTGAGACACTTGTTACAAATGATAAAAGAATATCATAAAAATCACACTACTAACTATAATCTATATCTTATATTTGGTGTGTTTTACCCCCAACCCACCCTATTATCATTTTTTAAAGATTTATTTTATTTTATTTATTCCCCCACCCTTACCACCTGCACTCGCTGTCTACTCTCTGTTTTCCATTGTGTGTTCTTCTGTGTTTGCTTGTCTCCTCATCTTCTCTTTAGGAGGCGTTGAGAACTGATCCCAGGACCTTCCAACGTGGGAGAGAGGCACTCAATCCCTTGAGCCACCTCAGCTCCCTGGCTTGTTGTATCTTTCATTGTCTTTTCTTTTGTGTTTCTTTTTTGTTGCATCATCTTGTTGTGTCAGGTTGCTGTGCTGGCCAGCTTTCAGTGCAGGCCAGCTTGCTGCATGGGCCAGCTCACCTTCACCAGGAGGCCCCAGGAACTGAACCTGGGACCACCTATATGGTAGATGGGAGCCCAATTGCTTGAGCTATGTCTGCTTCTTCCTATTATTTTTTTTTTTAAATATACTTTTATCACAGAAGTTGTGAACTAACAAAACAATCATGCACATGTGTGGAATTACCATACAAGAACTCTCTATCAACACACCACATCATGGTAGAATATTTGTTATAGAATATGAGATAATATCATCAGACTATTATCAGACTATTACCACTAACCATGGTCAATAGCATACATTGGCACACTATTTCCATAATCCCCTATTATCAACAAAGTACATCTTTGGCTTTGATGTATAAATATTACAGTATTGCTGTTAACCACAGCTCCTAGGTCACTATAGTTGTATTTTTCCCATGCTTCTGCACATTCCCAACACCCTGAAATAGTGATGTATATCAGCTCTAGCTCACAAAGATACTCTTGCATCTATACCTTCAAACACATTTCTCATCCACCTCTGGGTTTATTGTGTTATTCAGCCCCTAGATGATTCTCTAGCTTTCTTTCAATTGACATTTAAATCTCTAGACTACCTTTTCAAGCCACATTCCCATTTATAAATCAATTGTTACTCACTATAATGTGTTACCATCAGCTCTCCACATTTCCACACTTTTAAAGTAAAGTTAACTAAAACTTCTGTGTATATTTAACATCAGTAGTCCATCTCAGTCTTTCTTTTGTCTCCTTTGAAAATCTACCACCTGCCACCAGATCATGAAGATGTTTTCCTACATTTTCTTCTAGAAGCTTTATGGTTCGTTCTTTTATATTTAGTTTTTGATCCATTTTGAGATAATTTTTGTATAAAGTGTGAGATAAGGGTCCTTTCCTTTCTTTTAGATATGGATATCCAGTACTCTCAGTACCATATGTTGAATGGACTATTCTGCCTGAGCTGGGTGGGTTTGAAAAGCTTATCAAAAATCACTTGAACATTGATGTAAGGATCTGTTTCTGAACTACAAATTTGGCTCCATTGGTCTATTTGTCTATCTTCATGCCAGTACCATGCTGTTTTGCTTTTTTTTTTTAACCACTGTAGCTAGATAATGTTATTTAAAGTCTGGAAGTGAAAGTCCTCCAACTTTGCTCTTCCTTTTTAAGATCTTTCTCTCTTTTCAGGACTCCTTACCCTTCCAAATAAATTTCATAATCGTGCTTCCATTTATTTAAAAATTGCTAGTGGCATTTTTATCAAGGTTGCAATGAATCTGTATATCAATTTGGATAGAATTGACATCTTAATGATATATTGTCTTCCAGTACATGAGCATGTAATTTTTTTTTTTTTAAGATTTATTTATTTTATTACATATCTCCCCTTCCCCCCGCTGTGGCGATGCGCCGAGAGTGGTCACTGAGCAGGCGCGGCTTTCCCCACTTGTGGGCGGTCTCTGCGTCCGTTCACGGCCGGCTTTTCAGTTCGCGGGTGGCTGGCTGCGCTCCATCCGCAGGCGACCTGCCCTGCCCGTGGCAGCTCTTGCCATGTCCGTGGCAGTTTCTTGCCCTGCCCACGGCGGCTCTGGCCCGCCCATGGCGGCTTGCCATTCTCAAGGCAGTCTGCCCGCTAGGAGAGGTCCCCGGGAATCGAACCCAGGGCCTCCCATGTGGTATGCCGGCGCCCTATCCACTGGGCTATCAAGCCGGCCCGAGCATGTAATGTTCTTCCAAATATTTAGGGCTTTTTAAAATTTCTTTTAACAATGCATTGTAGTTTTCTGAATAAAGTGCTTTACCTCATTGGTTAAGTTTATTCCTAAATACTTGAGTCTTTTAGTTGTTATTGTAAATGGAATTTTTTTCCTGACTTCTTCCTCAGATTGCACATTATTAGTGTCTTTTAAAGTATATTTCATCTGATACAAGTAAAGTTCCTCTGGATTTTATTTATTTATTTATTTATTTAGGTTACTTCATGCTTGGAATATCTTTTCTCAGCCTTTCACTTTCAATCTTTTGGTATCCTTGGGTCTAAGGTAAGTCTCTTGCAGACAGCATACAGGTAGCTCATATTTTCTTATCCATTCTGCAAATCTGTGTCTTTTGATTGGGGAGCTTGCTTCCTTAAAAATCAATGTCATTACTTTAAAGGCAATTCTTATTTCAACCATTTTGAACTTTGGGTTTTGTCTGTCATATTTTATTTTCACCACTCTTTTTAGACTTTTAGTTACTTTTACAGATATAATCTTCATTTCTAGACTCTTTTCCAAGTGTTTCTCTCCTGTCCTTTCTTTTCAGACTGTAGCACACCCTTTAGTACTTCCTACAAAGCCAGTATCTTGGTTACAAACTCTCTCAGTTCCTGTTTATCTGTGAATATTCTAAACCCGTCCTCATTTTTTGAATGACACTCTTCCTGGATATAAGATTCTTGGCTGAAAGTTTTACTCTTGAAATATCTGAAATATATCATACCACTTTCTCCTTACCTCCTACCTCCATGGTTTCTATGAGAAATTGGCACTTAATCTTATTAGGTATCCCTTTCATGTTATGCATTGCTTTTCTCTTATTGCTCTCATAATTCTCTCTGTCTTTGGCATCTTCAGTCTCAATATGTGTTTCAGAGTTGGTCTATTCAGGTTTATT
>PVKH010005919.1:0-21580 GCA_004027955.1 Chaetophractus vellerosus
TCTCTCCTTCCTCACGACCAAGCTCCTCTGTGTGCTCACTTCCCAGGGCTCCAGCTCAAAAACTCCAACCTCCCTTCTCTGCAGTGCGGTTTCTTTGTGAGTCCTCATCAACCAAGGGGGTGGAGATGTAACATCCTACTGATGTGGCCCAGTCAAAGCCTTAATCATTATTTAATCAAATAAAAGTAAAACCTCTGAATCCAAAACACTCTAATATGCCCAGAGGAAAAGACCAGGTTACAAACATAATCCAGTATCACTTTTTGGAATTCATTAATAATATCAAACTGCTACAACATCCTTTAGATAGAGTCATGTCAGAAGAATATAGCGGCCAATTTCTACTCCTATGGTCTCGTACCACATTTATTTTATCTGACAGCTATTCTGCAATGTTGGCATGTAATAATCTGTCAAGTAACACCTAGAGATAGAGCTGTATGAAAACCAGCTCAGTCAAAGATGGGTTTCAGGGGCTCTGTGAGACATGGTTTTGTGTATATGTGCACTTTAGGGAAGGAAGGTTGATCCAAAGCATTCCCTGGGTTCTCAAAGGGGTCCCTAGACCAAGAAAGTTCAAAAGGCTTTTTAACAAGAGTTCCAGTAGAAGATATCTAGTGCAAAAGAGAATTGAAAAAGAAGTTGATTAAAGAGGGAAATGATTTTTTAAAATTATATTTATGTGCTTCGAACATTTTTTTAACTTAAATATACATGCAAATTCTCATTTTTTGATGAAGGCAGAAGCTTTTGTCTTTGTGTTTGGGAATGCTGTTTGTAGTGCTATGTCTGCCTTGTGAAAAGTGCACAATTAAAGCATCATGTACGAGTTCCAGCTGCAGTTTGTATAAAGTGAAGGTAGAATTTTAAGACACCTGACAAATGCTGTGAATGCATAATTCTAGAGCTGTACGATTTCTAATGAACTTATGCATTTATCTTGCTCACATTTTAACCAACAGCTGCTTAAAAATGATTTACCTTTGTCAAATCTTTGCAAAATATTTATTTAGTCAAAACAACAAATTCATATTTCATAAATTTAAGTAATGCTGAATTAGATAATGTAATTAAAATGTCGGGGTCTACAAAAGGGGATCCAATAAACAGCAACCTCCTTTTCTACCCAGGTTCTGAACAAGTTGAAAATCAAACAAACAGCAAATATTGAGGTTAGAATATCATCTTCATAATGATAGAAGCCAGGTTGAAGGACATGACTTTAGGTTTATTAGTCAAGTTGATAGTGTACAGCCAGGAATTAGGAAAGACATAACCAGCCAGTCCCGAGAAGCAATGGACTTGGACTGACCTTCCCTCACTGGGATAGAGGTCCTGGAGAAGCCGTCATAGGTGTGTTGATCCAAAAGATAGGAAAACAAAGCAGAGTCAACCAATCTGGTTATTCTTCCCAAATTTATCAATTGTAAGTTATTCCACCTTATCAGGGATAGAATGAATAAGGAAGAGGAGTGAGGTTTGGAGAGTATTTGGGAAAATTCCCTCATTATGGAAACAAGAAATCCCCCTCTTAAAGTATTATCAAGTGCAATTGCCACAAATAGGTTCAGGAACAATTGCCATAAATAGGTTCAGGAACAAACGCCTGTATCAGTCAGCCAAAGGGGTCCTGATGCAAAGTACCAGAAATCTGTTGGCTTTTATAAAGGGCATTTATTTGGGATAAAAGCTTACAGTCCCAAGGCTGTGGAAAGTCCAACTCAAGGTACCATAAGAGGTACTTTCTCACCAAAGTCAGTTGCTATGTGTTGAAGCTAGATGGTGGGCGATTTCTGCCTGTTCTCTCGGGGCTTCTTATATCAGTCTCTGGCATAGGGCTCATTTCTTTCTAGTCCTTCTCAGCTGCTCAGCTGCTCAGCTGCTCTGTTCTCTTCAGCTGCAAACTATCAGGCGAATGGCTCATCTCTTCCCCTGGGGGTCCCAGGATTAAACATGACAGGGCTCTCTCCTCTTCCGTGTCTACTTGAGTGAGTGTCCATTCATAGCAGCCCACCAAGGGGGTGGGGACTCAACCAGAGTCATGCCCTACTGATGTGGTCGAACCAAAAGCCCTAAATTGATTTTATCAAGTAAACTTAAAACCTTTGAATTTAATACATCCAAAGGGCATCACACCCAGAGGAAAAGATTTGTTTATAGACATGATCTTTCTCCTTTTGGGAATTCCTAAGCAATCTCAAACTGCCATACCACCTGACACCAGGCAAGCACACATCTCAGCCCGTGGGAACAGAAGATCACGGACTGCAGAGCAGCACCCTGGCTGGTCGTGTTCAGGCAGCAGGCTCTTCAGAGGAGATGATGAGTGTTCCTTAACCCTTTTGTTTCTCAGAAGTCAGTTAAGAGAATTTAATTATCTATTGAGTCCAGGCCCGACCCATCCTGTATGTGAAGAGTTCATGTGGGATTTAAGTGTTTAATCTTTATATTCCGTCTCATTTATTTCGAGATGTGATTTTATAATATTTCTGAGGAATACAAGGAAACGGCTTTCCTGCAGGAAAGACTTTTCTAAAAGCTCTAGAACTTTTGGGATACTTTATGATAAAACACACATATTTTGTAATTCCTGAAGTGTTAATAAAAGCAGTGCAAAGTTATCCGTATAAAGTTTATACTCATTCAGTTCTACAACCAGATGATGATAAGCATCTTTTGTAAGGATTAAAGGCTAAGAAAAGAATTTGACCCAGTTCTCTTTGCCAACATTTAATCTCAAGTACACTTAATAAAATATAGGTATTTGTTTAAAACGTTTTCTATGTGTGCAGTATTTAGAAGGCTTTAAACATGACCTGGATGTGCCACAACTTAAAAAAGATCGATTTGTCTTGTTTGCAAAATTTATAATAGGGAGAAAAGTAATTATTTTAAAAGGCTGTTCTTATTTTAAACATTTCCACTCATTAGCTAGAAAGCATGCATACGCATCACAAAATTTTCATTAAAAATGTGTTCTGATTCTTACCTAAGTTGAGCCAATTTGGGAGTATTGTCTGAGCTCTATTCCTTTCCAAGAAGGGGAAAAGTCCCTCACAGTCTTCTTTGGAAAGTGGAGATTGTTTTTTCATTTTATTAACAAAAAGTGAATAAAGATGTGCTATTGTGTTATAGTCTTGGTTTTGCAAAGTCAATTCTTGTGCATAGAATGCATAAAAATAGATACATACAGTAAAAAAGACTGCTATCCTTGGGTGCAGCAGAACCTGCACTGGTTGCAATATTTATTCCCATATAGTCACATTGTTATCTACTGCAGAAGTTTTCGAATTGTTGGTCACTAGCCACTACAAGGGTGTGAAATCAATTTAGTAGATCGCAACTTGAATTTAAAAGAACAAATAACTGGCACAGAAAAAAAAATGACAGAGTTCATTGCACATGGTAACAATAAATATAGTTCCATGAAAGTTTTGTTTTGATTTTATATTATTTGCATACTGGGCTGCCATGTTTTCTTTTTGTAGATTCCTGATGCCAAAAAAGCTGAAAAACAAGGAATCGAGATCCACTGACCTCTTACTGCCAAATTTCGTATTTGTTATTATTGTGTTTGGCCACTAGGAGACATTTGACACTGTTGACCCAAACCTCAGCCTCCCTCTTGAAAGGTGATGCCCCTCCCGTGACTTCTGTAATCTCTCTTCACCCTCCTCCCACTTTCCTGGCCATGCCTTGTTGGCCTTCCCTTAGCCATTCTGTTTAACGTTTCTTCAGGATGAAGTACAAACTTATTAGCGGGGCCGAATACCCTTTATACATTTCCCATCTGTTCCTGTAGCCCATCTCCCACCTCTCATCCTCAGGCAGATCACCACACAAGTGCCACCCCCCACAGGCACCCCATCCCACAGGTACCAGTCCAGGTACCCAATCCCACAGGTGTCCCATCCCACAGGTACTCCATCTCACAGGTACCTCACCCACCAACGCCCCATCCCACAGGCGCCTCGTCCCACAGGTGCCCTATTCTCTAGCCAGACCACATAGTTGGGCCCTTCCATGCCTTGTTCCCTTTGCGGAAACTGTTCCCTCTTTCCTGACCAAACACCAGGTTTCCTTCTAGATAATCTTTGGATTAACACTTGCATTGCAACATAGTACACACATAAAATACAAGTGTAGGCACAAACACACTCATATGATGGAAATAAAAGTTCAAAGGTAGAGTATTTATCCTTTCTGTCTTGGATACACCCATATTCCCTTCCCTTCCATTTTAGAAAATGCTAGTCCTGAACCATTAGATTAACTTCATTACCCGATAATGGGCTTCAATCCAAAATAGGTCATGGAAAACCACTGAGAAGTGAACTGCAAGCGCCTCCTTTAATCGTAACTGCCCCCGGCCCCCGCCTTCACGTGTTAGATGCTCCTTCGCCGTGTCCCCAGCCTAAATCACTGTGAAATCTTTTCTGGAGTTCTCTCACTAGCTTCATAGCTTTGAGCACGTTCATTTGTGTGACAAATATTTATAAGTGTCAACAATGCCCAAAGCACTGGAGATACTGAATGTAGAAGAACTACACACATCCTATCTCTGGCCTCACAGAGCTGGGACTCTCATCAATCCCCTGAAATACAGACCCTCATGTTTACTCCTGTTAAAGTTTATCTTGTTAGGTTAAGCCCATTATCACAACCTGATAGGACCTTTTAGCAACTTAATTTTGCCATTATTTCCAAATGACAAAAAAAAAAAAAAAAGTCATACTTAAAACTGAATGTTCCCAGAGACATGGGAGGTTAGAGTTTCTATAATTATCTGCAATTACTAAGTATATTCTCTGTATCTTGGAGTCAAGAGTAAAATTATTGCCCAGATGAATCCAAAAGTAGAGTCAATTCCATGGTTTCCTAAGTACCTCTGATGTAGATTTGCAGCTCCCCACCCCCAAATAGATTATAATCTCCTTAAGAGGAGGCATGGCAGTATCTTATATTTTTGTGTATTGTCCACAGCTTTAACAAAATAGATGCTCAATAAATATTTTATTGATTGATTAGTGGATAGTTAAGAAATATGTTCCACGTTTTAAAAAGGGCATCTGGGAGCAGAGGAGAAACAATCATCAAGGATCTAGAGCACACAAGAAGTTCTTGTAAACATAGATTCTTAACTCCCAATTTCAGTTTGGAACATGGAGGATCGTGTCAGTGGTTAAGAATTTTGCTTATTTCCCATCTTCACTTATGTTTGGTTTAAATAATATACTTGAAACTAGCAAAACCCACTAGTGCCTTTTCAGATTGCCTTTATCAGGGTTTAATACCCATTCTATTTTAGGATAATTACATGAGCTAGTCACAGCTAATTAACACTGGTTCCTTAAATAAAGATTATGTGGAAAGAATTTATCTGTGACTTTAAAATCTGATCGTTTTCTCAGCTGGATAATTCCTGGGCTGATTATAGCCTCTGCCTTAGTCACAAACATTGCCTTCCCCTCCCCTGAGCTGCCTTCAGCCAGAGAATACGTGCAGCTTGCGTTGACTTGAAGTCTTTGACTATATTGTTCGGTTTTAAAGCTTTCTGCTGCTGAATCAAACACAGCGACAGAACAGTCACCCGGCTGGCACTGATCTTCCCACAGGTCCTTCCTGGGGTCGCCGCGGCTCCGCAGCCGTGCTGGGGTAGATAAGGGAAGAACAGCCTACGCGGGCGCCTGAGCCAAGGCGCCTAGAGCGGAAGGTTATAAAGGCTGGAGGGCTGAGTGCCTGCTCATATGCCACTCCTCCCGCTCCCCCGGTTTCCCCAGCAGGACTGGGCCAGACAAAGGGGTTTTTCTCACGGAACTCTACTTGCAAATTTTTGCACCTCTCAGGGTTGACATTATGATTTAAGCTCTTTGTCACTGGAAGTTAATCGTTTACTACTCCTCCCAGTCTACACTCACTGGGAGATCCGGGGCAGGGCTGCTAATGGATAATGTGGCACCATCCAAGGAGAGAACGGGCTTGCCCCTACAAAGCACCCGGAGTTTATCTCTCTTTGGGGTTCTTTTATTAATGACAAAAAACAGGTTACCTGGGGATAGAATGGGGGTAGAGAATGGAGAGCTGACGCTTAATCTGTGCAGGGTGATTGTAGATGTTTGGAAATGGATCGCGGTGATGGTTGCACAATTTCTTTGAGTGTAATAAACTGCACTGTACTATGTATGTGAATGGGGTTGAAAGGGGGCGTTTTGGGTGCTGTATGTTACTAGAAGGAAAGTTAGAAGACAAAGCATGAGACTGTATAACACAGTGAACCCTGTTGTGGACAGTGGACTGTGGTTAATAGTACAAGCGTAAGAATGGTCTTTCATGAATTATAACAAGTGAAAGGCACTATTGTAAGGTGTCAATAATAGGGAGGTATATGGGAAAACACATCTAATGTAAACTATGGACTATAATTAACAGTAATATTGTGATATTCTTTCATCAATTGTAACAAAGGTCCCACAATAATGCAAAGTGTCAACAATAGGGGAGTATATGAGTTATATTTTTTACATGACTATTCTATAAACATATAACTTTTTCTAATTAAAAAATTACAATAATTTTTAAAATTATGCTAAGCGAAAGAAACCACACTAAAGTGCTACATTTTGTTTGATTCTGTTTTTATAAAATGTAAATATAAATAAATTTGTAGAGGCAGAATTCGATTAGAAGGATTGAGAGGTGGCTGCTAAGGGATCTGGGGTTTTTCTTTTTGCAGTAGTGAAAATGCCCTAAAATTTACTGTGGTGATGAATATACAATTCTGTGATTATACTAAAGGCCAGTGATTGTACACTTTGGATGAAACAATACACTTTATTTGCTTATTCAGTATGTGTTACACTCTCACCAAATAATGTTTCTCAAAAGCTTCCAGAACGTTTTCAAACACATGTGCACATGCACACAGAAGGCATGGATACTGCCCTTCATGAAGGAGTTTGCAGCTCACGTTTTATCTACATAAATAGGTTAAAATGAGGCACTTGTGTGCATAAATCAACCTGACAATGTGTTGTTTTTCCTCAGGAAAAAAGTGATTTAAGGATAAGAGATGTCCAGTTTGTTCATTTCTTTTCTTTTATTTAATTCGAATATGTAAATAGAACCACCATAAAATATTTAACTTTTATTGAAAAGTAAAGGAGAAAAAGCAAGAATATTGGCAAAAGGTGGCTACATGTTGTAGACAAAGCATGATTTGGACATCTAGCACATACCAAGCCCAGAAGTGTAGGCACTAAAATTAGTCCTTATTGAGTGGAAACAGAAACGATGGGCCTTGATTTAAATCCTAACTCTGGCCTTTATCTGCTGGGTGGCCTGCGTGAGTGACTTAGTGTCTCTGAGCCTCACTGAATAAATCTTCAAAGTGGGGATAGTGCCTGTATTAGTCAGGGTTCTTTTGGGAAACAGAATCAACAGGCGATATCTGTCAATAGTAGGAGATTTTATGAGTCTCTCACATGACTGTGGGGATGCACAAGTCCAAGTTCTGCAGGCAGGCTGCAAGCCAGGGGCTCCGATGAAAGCCCAATGACGGTCCTTGATGAGCTACCGGGGAAGTTGCTTGTCCAAAGACGAGCTGGGAAATTCTCTCCGAATGCTGAACTCACTTCCCCTTTTAAGGCATTCAACTGATTGGATAAAACTCACTCATTGCTGAGGGCAATCTCCCTGGTCTATGTAGATGTAATCAGCCATCTATGCAGTAAACTCACTGATGACTAAAGCCCAAAATTGTCCTTGTATTACAATTAGCCCAGTGCTTGCCTGACCACACGACTGGGCACAATTACCTGGCCGAGCGACACATTGCCCTAACCATCACAGTGCCCACCCCCATCAAGCCGTGGTGAAGGTCAAATGCAATGAGGTGATCATGTATGTAAGGTGACCTGGCCAACTCAATAGGCAGTCATGAAAATTTTGGTATCCTGTTCTTGGTTTTGCTATAGAGACTTCTCTGTGAGCTGCCAGGGGGAAAGGCGTTTTCTGCTTTACTCATCTCCATGCTCAGAGCCACAGAGGGGTGCCAAGGCAATGCTCTTCCCGGCAACATTTCCCAATTGTCTTGCCCTCTTTTACCCCATGTGGGGTGAGTTTTGCCCCTGCTTCAGGATGATTGTCATCAGTTATCTCATGGGTTAGTTCCTCGGTAATTTATTCAGCTGGAGTGGTGGTGAAGAGAGGCCCCCTTGGCCAAATAGTGCTCGGCATTGGGGAAGCTGCAGCTCAGGGACTCTCTGCTCTCTGCTCTGGGCCCGGGTGGTAGAAGCTTCTTTCCTGCTGTCTCTGACATGTGCACAATCAAGAGTGAAGATTGTAGGTCTATCCCATGCCCCACACAGTTGGGCTTAACAATGCGACTCTACCATTTGTCACTTAGTAAACATTTGTGTGCCAGGCACAGTGCAAGGCCAGGATGCAGATATGCACAAACAAAGTCTCTATCCTCAAGGATCTTAGAATTTGTTGTAGGAAAGACATGTGAACAGACACCATAAATGCAGTGTTGCCGATTCTTGGGAGAGAAAACAAGTGCACAGTGATTCAAACATAGATCTTGATTCCGGAAGCACTGGACTCAGGCAGATGATTAACTATTGCTTTTTTATTAGCTATATGACCCTAATGTATGGTGCTTAATCTATTGAAGCCCTGTTATCTATCTATCTCCTTGCTAAGTGTGTGTGTGGGTGGGGGGGGCAGTCAAGAGACCAGCCCCATCTGTACCCCTGGGAGCAGAAGTTCAGGTCCCCATCCTGCTTCTGAAATGGACTGTGCATTTTAACAAGGTTCTCATTTGATTTTTTAATACATTTAATGCATTAGTGTTTGTTATGCCTTGATTTGTCTCTAGGTATGGGTAAGATACATGAGGTGACAAAGACACAGTAGGTAAGAGAGATTCTTTTGTTTCTATAGGATGCATTTCAAATGAGTGATACCTTAGATGCTGCTGAAGTCATATTGTAGCCTCCAAGACACTAGTAAGAGAAGCAGCTATAACCAAGTCATGCCCTAGAGCTCCTTCTCCAGGGACATTCCTACTGATGCTGCTCCAAAGGGGATAAGTAGTACTTCCTCGGCTTTTGCTCATGGGTGCCAGAGAGAAGTCCAACTCTGAAGACAGAAAGCAGAACTGCAGAGACTAATAAAGAGCAGAGCCATTGGAAAAGTATGTCTATCACAGAAATGGACAGATATCCAAATGGTCTTGATCCGCTGGACCCAAATATCAGAAAGAGAATCACAATCCCAAAAAGGGCTACCAGAAAACCTCCAAAAGCCAGTGGGTTAAAAAATTCAGATGGCTCCTGTGGCAGTTTGAGGCTTTTGTGGACCCCAGAAAATCATGTCCTTAGGGCTAATCCATTCCTGTGGGTATAAACCTATTGCACGTGGGACCTTTTGATTTGGTTACTTCTGTACGAGGTCACCCAGGGTGGGTCTTAATTCTCTTACAGGAGTCCTTTAAAAATGGGATGAATACAAAGAGGCAGAGAGAGAAAACCACAGAAGCTGAGAGAAAAAGTCATGGAGGCCAGAAGCAGAAAGCAATGAAACCTGGGAAGAGAAGCGAGAGACCAGCAGATGACGCCATGGGCCTTCCCACGTGACAGAGGAGTACAAGGTCGCCTGCAGCCAGTCTTTGGGGAGAAAGCATTGCCTGATGATGCCTTGATTTGGAAATTTTTCTCAGCCTCAAAACTGTAAGTTTGCAACCTAATAAACCCCCATTTTAAAAGCCAACCCATTTCTGGTATATGCCAGTTTGGCAGCCTAGCAAACTAAAACAGCTCCCAAAATAGCTGACAAACAGGAAAACATATTCAAGTTCAATAGTAATTAGGGACATACCAAAGAGAGCAACAATGAGGTATCACTTTGTACTCAGACTAATAAGAATTAAAAAGACTATACAACAGCTATGTCTGGAGTGAATAAGGGGGAAAGAGTGTTCACATACTTTGTTAATGTGAAAAGTTATAACCTTTTCAGAAAGCAATCTGGCAAAACCTATTAAAATAAAAAGCATAAACTTATACAGAAAGTACATACTTTATATACTTATATGTATATAAAGTATATACGTGTATATATATTTACACACCCACACATGCGCACACATTCTAACATGGTTTAAAAGAGCAAATAATTGCACACATTTTGGAACTCCCGCACTGTGGACTCAGGCAGACATGAAAAACAGAAAATGAAAGCCAGGCCTGTTAATTTGGAAGGATATCTACAAAGTATTGTGGAGAAAAGCAAGATGTAGCAGAGGAGGAATAATATAATCCCATTTTCATAAAAATGAATGACAAAAAATTAAAAAGACAACCCCAAGCCAGATGTCTTCATTCCTCCATTACAGATTCACTTTCTCCCCTTCTCCAGCTTGCTCTGCACCCCAGGAGACTAGTCAGACTGGACCATACCAATGGGTTCTCTTAGCACTGGCTTCCTGTTGGACTCAGTGGCTCAGAAACCTGGGCAGATGATTGGGGAGAGGCAGCAGAAGGATGTCAGGACTGGTTGACTCTCTGAATGTCACAGCTTCTCTCAATACAGCCCTCTCCATATGACTTTCCCCCCAGGTTCTGGCCACTGCTCCCTTGCCTCCTTCCCTTAGCCTTAGGGGTGTTAACAGCACTGGGTTATAGTTGCAGCACTTGTGTATTTCTCAATACCCTGCCCTCACTTTTATAAATAATCCCTTTATTAGGTTCTTTTTGAATGATTGTTATTAGAAATTGCCATCTGTTTCCTGCTGGAATCCTGGCTAATATGGCCTTTATTTCTGCATATTTATTTCTGTGTATTCAGTTTTGTCTATAGTTACATAAACATGGAGAAATATAAAGTGATACCTGCTATGTGGGTAATATGAGATGCAGGAGTAGGGTGGAGGGGAGTCATGTGGTAGGTAGTGGAGGGGAGAGGGGAGCTGACAAAAATGGAAAGAAAAAAAACCTGCACTAAATTAAACACAGAAAACCCCTAAAGTGTACATGTGATCACATTTAACATTTATATAAAATATATATGTATATGAATAAAAATTTTAATATAGAAAATTTGGCAAAAGAGACCAAATCATTCAGATTTCCTGGCGTATAGGGTTACGGGGGGAGCAGAGGCAGAGTGAGATGCTGGACTTTGGGTTCTCCACTACAGACTGAAACGCCCTTCATAAGAAACATGGTGTCATGGTGGATGATGAGGTTCTTAAGCAGTTTGATGGGCTCACAAAGAGTAGGAATCCTTATCTTAGTGATTGGAAATGTTCAAAGGGAATAAAGAGCCATGCATCTCAAAAAAAATCCCTTCCTTAAAACCTTCTTTAGCTGTAGAAACATAAGAAGAAGCAAAATCAAAGTTGAGAAGATGGTCCAGTCTTATGTTTGTATTTGTAGGATAGAACAAAGAAACATATCCACGCAATCAGTCAAACAGTACTGCATTTTATTCAGTGATAAAAGGAAGACATGATGAGATGGGACACATAGGATTTGAGAGAATGTTTGACTTGGCATCAGCCCAATTTTATTAGCCAAGAATGACAAGACATATTGAGCAGAGGTGTCAGAGCTGTGAGAAGTGTATAAAGCAGAAGTCCAGAATGGGGAGGGCAGCCAAACTAACGAAAGCAGTGGCTTGTGCTCCGAGAGAATGATTGTGCACTTATTTCCTGTCCCTGGAATCAGACTCAGTGGGAAACAAAAACACTTTGCTAATAAGAAAAGCAATCATATCACGATGACCAAGAAAGAGGCTAGCGCATTGTGGCATAATTTTGTAAGCCAACACAGATTTTATTAAGGGGCACTAGAGATGAGAGGGTCAATGTTTAATCTGAGTTCCTCAGAGAAAAATACAGGAGAGGATTGAATTCTAGAAGGACACTAGCCTATTCCAGGGAAAGCCTTGGGGAGAGATTCAGTAGGGCACTGCCCAACGAACGTGTTGCTTACTCAGGGTGAATGAACATCACACATTGGAAAAAGTACCTGAGGTCCCTTGTGCATGCCTTTAGCTCTCCCTTTGGCAGAAGACTTCCTTATTGCCCTAAACTTGACCAGCAACCTTTTTTGCCAATTGATTTGGTATTAGATCCCAGCCAGAGAAACAGATTAGCAACCACCCACTAGCAATGTGATATAACCTTTCTTTCTTACCTGGTGAGTGTTAATTCTAAACAAATTAGTCCCGGCATGTCAAAGGTATTGCAAATAGAATGCATTGATAACAAATCAATGCGCATTCATATTCTGGCACTGTAAAGCTAGAGGGAGAGAGCAAAGATAATTTGCTTCAACCTCTTTATTTTACTGACGAGGAAGCTGAGGAACTAAAGAGATAAGGTATTTGCCCAAGGTCACCCAGTAAGTTTTACAAGCCACACAGTGTCAAAAATGAACCCACAACTTCACAACCAAGATGAAGAAGGGAGAGTTATAATAAACATAGTAACATAGCAACTAAACTATTTATTAGTTACAGAAATCTTCACAGCCTCTTTCAAACACAACTCAAATGCAAATATACACTCATACACACACAAGCCTGCATTCATCATTCTGAAAACACACGGTGGCACATCCACCCTGCATTTGTAACCAAGGAAATGGCTTTGTTTCTCAAACTAAAGAGACGATGGGCACATGTGCCAGCAAATGATTCAAACAGGAAGCCATTGTTCCCCAAGCTCTCTCTCTGTTCTCTCTAATCTTAATTCCCTGCCTCACATGACTGCTCATGGTGCCAACTCATGTCATAAGTGCAGAAACCAACCCCAAGGAGTCCCTGCTGCCAGGAGTCCAGCAACGAGAGACTGCACTGCTCCTATCTTACTTGCTAACAATTGTGTCACAAGCTTGGACTGACCACTGCAAGAATGCTTGGTTGGAGTGACAACCCTTCACTTCTGCAGAAACTACGAAGCAGACTTGGACATAGAAACTGGCAGGAATTCCTGGAGTCAGGAAGCGTGGGCCCATTCACTCTCTGACATTCCTTCTTAGCTTGACCTAGGTGAAGGGGTGCAAAGCCCTTAGTAGTGTGGCAGCAATGGCAGGTCAAGATGGGTGTTTGGTGAGAAGCTGACTGTCAGTTACGGGTACCACAGGATGGATCTGATCCTGGATGATGTCATTGCACTCCAGTTCAAACTAGTTGATTCAGTTAAAAATAATATATATCCTCTTGTTTACGTGAGAGGTGGTTGGGATTGCTAATTTTGGTTTTGGCAAACCCATGGTAGGACACTTACCCCTGCATGGGCTGAAGTGGATGGATCTGATCAAATACTAAGATCTGTATCTGATCCAGTAGCAGCTAGGTGGATGCTGTAACCAAACCAAATATATTCATTCAGCTAAGACCACAGACAGCAGGTAATATCTCCTGATAAATGAAGAGAGGATCTTAGCACCTGGCAGCTTCATCCTCTCTGAATTCACCATCCATTCCTTCTTTCTACTCTGCTGTCTTCTTCATTTCCTGACTTGTTGTTACCTGGATCCATCTTGTGATGGAGCACTGAGTGTCACCAACAGGTAAGCTAGATCTCTTTAGAGGCATGAGTTAGTTATAGAACGTCTCTGTGCCTTAGACTTTGCCTCCATAAAAGGAGAAAAATAGAAGCACCTGTTTCATAGGATTTGCATGAGCAGTAAATTAACTAATATATGGTGAACAATACCAGGCCCATAATAAAAGTTTGCTATCATTATTATTATTATTTAGAAGGGACATAAATGATCTTGACTATTCCACGTGCCCCACAATTGCCTGTGTCATTAAGGATTCAAAGATTTCTGCTAATTCTGAGATCATTCACTGATTAAACTATAGTGCCTAAATTCATTCTGTCTCTCTGTGTCTGTCTTTCTCTCTCACACACACACACTCACAGGGCCATGAGGTTTCAGTGTGCACCACAATACATACCAATTATTCTCACGTTCCACATATACATTAGTTCCAGAGGCCTCACAAGTGAAGTCTCTTTTGAGATTGCCTATGTGCCAGGTATTGTGAAAGGCGTTAGAAGAAGGCATGTCCTGTTTTAAGGAGCCGACTGTCTATTTAACAAGGACACCCTGGCAAGGAATTGTGGAACATTCTAATGAGTGCTACAATAGAGGGTCACAAAGGTCTTATGGAACCCCAGAAGAGGGTACTACTAAGAGAGAGAGCTGTTGAGGGAAGGTCATCCTGGAATGAATTCCTGAAGTACGAAGAGGAGTTTGATAAACCTTGGTCATTGTCCTGAAAATGTTGAAGATGGAGGTTCCTTGAAAGACTTTAAAGAGGAGCATGACGCAGCCATATTTATATTTGAGAAAAGTCACTCTGTCTTCAGAATTGAAGGTGGTTTGGGAAAGAGTAAGTGGGCATGGGAGTGGAGGAGAGGGACCATGCCAGGTAGCTGCTTGTAGTTCTTTAAATAATGGCTTGGTCATTCTGTCTTCTTCCCCTCTCCTCTCTGTGGACCTGTGAACAAAAGGTATGCAACCAGATAATTAGTCCACCTGGGCCACTGGATGGCACCTGACCAACTGGCTGGCATTCTCCTTTCTGTCGTTAAAACGGCCTTAGCAGCTGTGACCTATGGGCAGGCAGGACAAGGACCAAACACTAAATAGATTAGCTGAATCCAGTCAAGTGGTGATGCAATGCAGGTGGGAGGCTACAGACTTTATGGACTCAAATCTGGTTAAAACAGGTGAAAGAAGTTACAAACTAATTAGGTTAGCCTCAACTCAGGAGACTCAGTTTATGCTTCTAGCATTTGTAAGACATGGGCTCAGCATCCACTAATCACTGGCTTATTATATCTGCCAGGAAACAGAGAACTACTAAGCTGAATGTCTCTAGCCCCCAAGCCCTTGTCTGGACCTAGCATCTCTGGTTAAAGAGAAACACCAACCAGTGGGAAGGAGCTCCAATTTGCTGGGAATAGTAAAGCTATTTCCTTATCAGTTAAGTGTTTTTCAACCTTGGGAAGATTTAGAATTAACCATTGGCAGGATGAAATAAAACCCACACTTTAAACATTTTTGTGTCGCGTTCAAGACAATCCCTACATGTTTAGTATTTAAGGTATTTGTAATATTAGTAAGGCATTTTTAGTGTTTAGAAGATTCTGGCATATCCAATTATGGAATTAGTCATGTGGTTCTAGTTCCAATGTCTAAAGAAGTGGTTGATTTCAGACGAAAGCTTTAAAGTTGAAAGTTCCAGAGAAGTTGGCTAAGTTTGTAAACAGTATTCAAAGACTTAAGAAAACTTAAGGGTCACAATACTTAAAAGTTTAACTTATTAGATTTATAAGAACTGCTTAGGTATTTGGGAAAGTTTTGCTTGTTAGTCAAGCATTTAAAGTACTTAAAAAGAAAATTGTATATATTACATTTATAAATGCAGTTCAGACTGTTTAAGGGCACTTAATTGCCAAAATTGTAAAGTAGCCCTTAAAATTTTATTAGATTTATAGATAGAATAATAAGATTTGTAGTTTGAACTTGAAAGCTTAAAGAAAAAAAAACAAGAGCTTCATTACTTCGGTATATTGAATATTTATCTTAGAAACCAACAGTCTTCTATATGTGCAAAGGCTGCCCTCAAGGACCCCAGAAAAGCCCTACTGATTTTTTTTCTGAGATTCTTCTGGAAGGGAGGGAGGGTGAGAGACTCCTTTTCCTCTCTGGGCTTGAGCTGAGAGACTGGTGGGCCGCTGGGCCAAGGAGTGGAGCAGCCTTTCTGTGGTGAGAGAATGAAGCTGACAGACAAAGAATGTTCCGGAGGAGTTTTGATCCCAGGGTTCCAGTCAGCCCCGGGGCCAGCTCTGCTCCTGCCTTTATCATGGGCGGTTTGTGTGAAACAGCACAGTTGCCTTTTGCTTTAGCTGGACGGGTGTATATTGCTTCCAACAGCAGAACTCTAGCTATTGCTGCAGAGAGAGGACCTGCGTGGACGCCACCTGTGGGTAGCAGTGGGTTATACAATTTGAAAAGAAAAAAACTATTTAATATTTTGTTTCTCACCCCCTCCTTCCTGAGAGGAGTTTTCCTATGATTTTCTTGTCTTTTGAAGGGGTCTAGATAACTGACCTGCCCTTCCCTGGCCTGCCCTCTCCAAAGACTTTTCCCTCAATAAGGCCAAACGAGCTGGGCAGAGCCAGTGTGAGCCAGAAGGCAGAGTATGGACCCTTCCCTTCTCCTTTCTCCTTCTCTTCTCCTCTTGATTCTGAGCTACGCAAGGAGGAGCAGGGACAGGAGAGAACCTCACATCACTGTGTATTTTTTCTCAGTTCACTACGAGACTAGTCTCCGGATTTAAAAAGAAAAAACGAAAACAATCTGGTACAGAGAAAGTTAGGGATCTCTGATTAGGATTTCGAGACTCTCTTCAAGTCCAATAGAGCAGAGTTGAGACGGTTCCTGTATCCTGATGTCAACAGTTGGGGGTGATGGTGCCATTCATTGAAATTAGGAACTCAGAGGAGCAGATTTAGGGGTAAAGGGATAAAAAAGGGGGAGTTCAGTTTGGGCCGAGAAGAATTTGTGGAGCTATGAGATGTCCTCTTGGGAATCCTCTTTAGGCAGTGGGGTACACAGTTCTAAAACTCAGGAACAGATTTGATTTGGAGTAGAGGTTTTAGAGTGATTGTTATTGAGGTGGGCTTGAAGCTCTGGCCTCCTACTTTCTCACTGTACCTTGTTGGAAGGTGTTTTGCTAAGCACACTCCAGATTACTGTCTCAGGGAATGTATATGGCACAAACAACAGAAAACTCATCTTACAGAGGTTCAAACCGATAGGGACTCTTTTCATTACCGCCTAATGGAGTACTTGGAAGGAGGTAGCTGATGGTGTTGGTTCTGTGGCTCAGTGACGACTGGCCCAATATCCCTGCCATTCTCTTGGTTGGTTTTGTATTTCCAGGCACAGAATCTGCATTCAAGGCACGGGAAAATGGCAGATGCAAGTTTTATTGGTTCCTTTCCTCAAGAAAGAAAAAATTTCTAGAACTTCTTCCTGCCCATCAGAACTGTCTAGACTTGTGTCTAGAACTGTGTCACATGGTTACCCCTAGCTGCAAGGACGACTGGGAGAGGCAGCCAATGAGACGGGGATTTGCAATAATTGATAAGCCAGCCTATGAACTATGACGCCCACCCTTTTGGAGTTTACAGAGTCATGACTGTTCTTCTCTGACCCAGGAATCCAGAGCCCATACCTGATCCAAGGTAAACGTCTTATTGGGCTGATGGCTTAACAACTGCTTGATCTCTTGTGACTTATTTTCTTCCTTGTTTAAAACTTCCTCTATATTCTGGGATTCAATCAGTCAATTTTCCAAAGGCTGTATATGTATGTATATTGTTAATACCTGACAATTCTGGTTATTCCCATCTGTGCAAAGAAACTGAAGAGTCATAAGAGTCTCCAAAATTGGAAAATGGGAGAGAACCTGTGCAAATTGGAGAGGACCCATGATTTTGCCTAGGACTCAGCAAACCTTGGCCATGAAGGTCCTTTGGGGATTACGTCAGGGAATTTTAAAGTAGGTAGGATAGCTGGTTGTAGAAGGCTTGTTTGGATAAAGTGATGCTTGAGGCTAGAAAACTGACTGCCCAGTTTTGGATTTTACCAGAAATCATCAGGCTCTGTCTTGTCCTATTTAACCAATGAGGTATTCTTCTTAGAACTGACAATAATGCAGCATTTAAGTGTCTTATTCCAGCCAGAAAGAATAAAGGAACCCCGCCTCCACCACCACCACCCACACAATTTAAAAGCCTCTTCTCTTGTTTCTTTGGTGCTCAGGGTTGCCATTTTTAACATAACAGGTCAGCCTAGGACACTAGGATATAAAAGTTGAATCTAGCTTTATCCTTGAGGAACACATAAAATTGGAGACCCCCCCCACTAGAAGTGTTTTGGTTTTATGTCCAAAACATCTGTATTGTTTTGAGACCTGCAGGTGGGGCCTTGCATTAGAACTGTGCTCAGAAAAGACCTTTGATTCCACTAAGTTCTGAATTGGAGGTCAATGCTATTTGCCTCATTCAGTGCCTAGCAGATGCTACAAAGAAACTGCCGGTACTAAATGTTAACTTTACAACTCATGTTTCACTTTCAAATTGATTTTGTGCTTTGTTCTGCATGGCCAATACATGCTATCTATTAAAAGTAGGAAGCTTACACAATATTGAGTTTTAATCATATCTTCCTTTAAGTAGCAATGGGTGTTCTCCCCCAAATTTGCTTCCTATGTCAGACTTTTAGAAATCATATATTTTCCACTGATTTTTACTATGCATTTAGAAATTCTTTGTTTTAATTTCTGATTGATGTTCAACTGGAAAAGTTTCCTAATGCTCTAAGCATAAGATATCCTCAGCTTACAACTTCTGTGTCACGTCGTTAATATTTCATAGGATCTGAACATGCTCTAGGAGCTTATTAACTTATATAATGAGATGGAGAACTTTATTCACCAAAATTCCAGGGCCAGTTTGCTATGAGATTAATAGCAGTCACAGGCTTCCCTGGGGCCTCTGTGTGAAGCAGAGGGTCATGGGTTGAGAGTGAAGTACATGAGTGGAACAGTGGGGTAAGGAAAGAAGGAGGGACAGACGGCATGGTGGTATGGGAAAATGAAGGGGAGAAAGACAAACACAAAGAGAAAAATACACACAAAGAGAATCCTGGATAGAAAAACATACACAAAGAGAACTGTAAGGGAAAATCAGGAGAGGGTAGTTATTGTGGAGTCTTTCAGAAAAAGGATACATCACGGGGAATAATAGGATGTTTTACCAAGTAATGCACTATTTAAACTCAACTTTATCATAAGGATTTATATTTCTCTTCAAAACTTCTCATGTGTGTTCTTGTTCTGCATCAAAAGGCAGAGACTGGCCTTGAGGCAGCGCAGATATATTTAGGTTACACTTAAGATCCAAGCCTCTTATTATCACCCCTTCCTGTCTGTCCTCCATTGGCTGGGAAAATTATTTCCTTAAATAGGGCATCCCCTAAACGAATTGTGACTTTTCATGAACAGTATGTGGGTAGTGAAAGGATATCTTGAATTTGGAATCAGAAGGTCCAGTTTCTAATCCCAGCTGTTTTCTTTACTAACCCCTCACCTGGGTTTTCTTAAATATACATGAGGCTACAGTCCCAGGTTGTGAAAATTCAATGAAATAATGTCTGTAAACGTTCCGACCACAGTGCCTGGCACATAATTAGCTTAATGGATCTTGCATCTGGATCAGTGAAGAATACCTAAATTACACCATCAGATCTGCCCATTGGGGTAGAGGTAAAGAGTATTTTCTAATTAAAAGCTACCTTTTAATGTCATCAATAAAAGTCCAAATCCAATCCCTTTTTTAAAAATACAAAATGAATTATTGTTGCTGAATTTTGTACCAACTGGAAAGTTAGGGAAGAAACTGAGGGATAAAATCCTCATACTTTCATCTCTACACATACTTCTGACAGGCCCACTGTGGAAAATTCTTTGTTACATTAATCGAGCCAAAGGAAACATTTGTGCCCCAAGTCCCTGGAGCTCTGAGAGTAGGGCATTCAGTGCACATTCTACACCCAATGGCTGCCCTAGATCAGGTGGCCTCTAATCCACAGGGCCAGAGAGAGATAGAGAGAGAGAGAGAGAAAGAAAAGGGCATGTTGTAGCATCTTGGTTGCACTTCACAGAGAAGGCACATACCCTGGCTCTCATAGCTAAGAGTCCTTGTGAAAACACTGATTTCTGAGAAAAGCCCTCCCTGCTCCCCCACTGCCCATATGCACTTCAGCTCAGCTTCTCTGTCTGGCCTAAGAAATATCAGGAATGGTACCACCGTGAAATCTCTGTAATGAATGCCAAGAAGGTACCTCAAGGGCTGTCCCTTGGTTTTCCCCAAACACTGACATCTCACTGTTAATTAAAGCTGCAAAACTCTCCCGGATTTCCACCAGGAACAACACAACTGACGTCTTCTATGGTGCCATTTCATAAATGGATGGTTATTCCAGAAATAACCTTGGCCACTCAAAAAACACTGTAAGGTAAAGATTCAGAGACACAAAAGATGGAAAGGTAGCTGAAAAGGATGTTTTCTACTCATCTATCCACTGTCTGTCCACAAATCTTAAGCTGGTCATTCTTCTTTTTTGTTGACTGAGTAGAAGACCAGAGAACTTCTGTCCCAACCTTGCATTTTATAGATGAGGCAACTGAGACCTAACAACTTGGCTAAGACCACATCATATTTGTGTAAAACTAAAGCCATCTTATTGTTACCCCAGTGTTCCTTCTTTTACCCCATACTTAACAGGAATAGGTGGGCCCTGGTAGGGACAAAGACAAAGAAAATTTTTGACCAAAATCGTATTTACATTGGAAAAACATATTGAAATTGCAATACTTAGCACTTATAGCTCTTAAGAATCGCCATATTTTAAAAAAGCTCTTAGACAGCACTGCATGGATATATTTTTTTAAGGGCCATTTAGAGCCTGTATATCCCTAGATTTCACATTTTGCTTTAAAATCAGGGGCCTCTGACTGTCCCAAATGGACATTGGTAGCCCATGGTTTCAAACAAAAAGCACCTTCACTCCCTTGTCTCAAAAACAAGCGTGCTGGTTGCCATCAGTTACCCATTGCCACAAAGCCCAAACAGGCCATTTTTGTGTCTCTTCCAACTAAGAGGTACAGGCCGGCAAATACTCCACGTTTCCATTTCTCTTTAATGATGCATGTGGATTGTATTAATATGGAAATAGATGCAGCCCTGAGGCACTTTTGAAGTTGTCAGGGCTGTTCTCATATGACAAAGTTTTCATGTCTCCTTGCATTGTGCAGTACTCCCTTGATTTTAAAATCTGTGCTTACCTGATGTATTGTAATTATGGGATCAAAAATGACAGGATGATGCTATTCCAAAGTTAAAATGAATGATAATAATACCTTAGGTTTATATAGTGTCTTTCTTCTGAAAAAGTGAAAGAGTTTTTGCATATATTATCTCATGTATCCTCTCAACACCCCATTTTACAGACGGAGGGCGAGAAGCAGGTAGCTCACCTGACTTGTCCAAGGTCAGCAAAATGTTCTGGCCGCCAAACCACCCCTGCGGGAAGCTTAAAAGGCCCACCTTCACTGCTGACCTTAGCACTTCACACTCCACCTGGAGCACAGAGCACTCGGTACCTCTAACTACTGATACAACTGTCTAATCTCTGCTAAGACTTCGATAATCAGATCAATCATTTTGTTCTTCCCTTCCTCCCCCTTTCCCCTACTCCCTTCCCTTCCTTTCCTCCATAAACATTTTGGAGAGTGCACCTATTGTTGCCGGATTTCCTCTAGGTTCTTGGCCATGTTACATAAAAGAATTTAAGAACATGCCAGTTTAGTTAGGCCAGTAATGTATTAAGGAAACGAGAGAAGAGACTAGAAATGGGAGAAAATAACAGATTACTGGAGAGAGAGAGAGAGAGAGAGAGAGAGAGAGAGAGAGAGAGAGAGA
>PVKH010005920.1:0-13128 GCA_004027955.1 Chaetophractus vellerosus
TGGCAGCTTTTTGCCTTGCCCACGGCGGCTCTGCCCGCCCATGGCCGCTTGCCCTTCTCAAGGCGGTCTGCCCGCTAGGAGAGGTCCCCGGGAACTGAACCCGGGGCCTCCCATGTGGTATACCGGTGCCCTTATCCACTGGGCTATACGGCCGGCCCCAGGATCAGTATTCTTTTAAGATACAGCTTTAATATGCCAGAAGGTTTTTGTTGTTTTTACCCAGAAACTGAAAAAATAAAAACATCTGTCTGTTCACATTTAAGTTCTATAAATAATACAGACCTACCTCCTAATAGGCCAAAATATACTTTTGCATTATAACATCTTGCCGTTATTATTCTAGTTCAGACATGATTTTATGTTCTGCTCTTACTGTTGCCATGGACAGCAACAGAATGTACCTTATCTGAATAAATGTAGTCAGTGATCATTTGAGCTATTTTGATTGATGCTGGGCTAATCAATGGATTTAGTTTGTGACCAAACTTCTTATGTCTAATATTGTAGCCAGATGCTACATGTGGGTATTGAGCACTTGAACTGTGATTAATACAAGTTGATGGAGATGTCCTGTGAATGTAAAATACACTCTGGGTTTCAAAATATGAAAAAAGCTAGTATAGCTTAGTAACAAAGTTGTAAATATTTCAAATTAATAATATTTGAGATTCAAGAACTGAACTATAAGATTAAAAGTGGGTAAAATGTCATCACATGTTGATAGATGTTGCTTAGTATCATCTGGCATACATTTGTATTTTTAAAAACCATTAAAATTATACATTTTAATTTATTACCTAGAAAACTAAACTCTTATCACTATGATGTTGCTTTAATCAGTTTACGTATTTGAATTTACTGTTTCAACTTTGAAAAGCAGTATTTTCCCAGTGATTCCACTTAATATCACTCAGTATTTATTGAATGACTAAGGTTATATCCCTTCAGAAGAACCAAACCTGTGGTTAAGGTTTGCTTTCACTGGGTAGCAGAAGTGTATGGTCCAGACAACCAGGTTTAAGAATATATTCAATTTACTTTTCTGTTCGTCATTGTTAACCTTACATTATTCAGAATTTTTAGTTTACAAAGAATTTTCACAGTTAATTCACATCTCTTAGTAACCTGTAGACATTAAATAGGAGAGAATAAACACTTTCCCTGAGCTCACATAGTATTAATAGCTACTTGAGTGTCTAGATTATGCCAATCCTCATACAGGCATACTTTGTTTTATTATGCTTTACTTTATTGCGCTTTGAAGATATTGCGGTTTTTTTTTTGTTTTGTTTTTACATATTGAAGGTTTGTGGCAACCCTGAGTAGAGCAAAATTTCAGGACACCATTTTTCCAACAGCATTTGCTGACTTTGTGTCATATTTTAATTAAGGTATGAATATTGTTCTTATAGACTTTGTGCTATTGCACACTTAATAGACTACAGTTTATGTAAACGTAGCTTTCATATGCTCTGGGAAACCAAAAATTTGTGTGACTCACTTTTTTGCAATATTTGCTTTATTGCGGTGATCTGGAACCAAACCTGCAATATCTCCAAGGTATGCCTGTACAAAACTCCTGACTTACATTCGTTCATTTAATCATGAGAACAACCATCTGTGGTACAAATTTATTATTTCAGTTTTACAAATAAGGAAGCTGAGGCTTAGAGAAGAAAAGCGATTTTGCCTACAGTCATATAGCTAGAACCCAGGCTGACTTCAGAGCCTCAGTTCATTCCCACTCCTGAATTGCACTGTCAGGGAATATTTTACTTTGAACATACTTACGAACAAAGAGATGAAGATAAAATTCAGTGCAGTTTGTACATCGATCTTTAAATTGTTAAGTCAGAGTCTAATCTTATTTTAATCCTAGTGTAGTATTGCAGTGACCTTTTCAGATTTACACATAAATCTTTATTTTTGTGGATAGATCCCTTACAGTTTTGTCTTTAAGTCTGGAATGGACCATTTTGACTTTCCAGAATTCAGTCTTTAATCTTCAGGTTTTTCTTAGCACTTTCCATATAACACCATTCCACTTTTGCTATTTCCTTCCTCTGCCCAACATACCCAGGCTATTAGAACCCATTAAAAGCATGGCCTTCTTGTTTTTTAAGATTCATTATGATTTAAAACAGATTCTGATCACCTCTGACTCCCATATGCTCTCTCAAGGTGGTCCAAGCAGAAAGGAAATAGTTAATATGGCTGTTTGAAACCCAATACCCAACTCTACTGCATTGCCTCTCTCCTTTTCAGTCTACAGAAGGAGGGAAACATCCATTCTCCTTTTAAGAGAAAAACAATCAACATTTCCATTATGAATTTATAGCTAATTACTAATTATTAACTGAACTTTATAACACTAGTTTTAAGCCTTTGTGGTAAAGGTTCGAGTTTAGCTCTCTATTTTAAAGCTGTCCTTGAAAAAATAGATAACAGCCAGAAGAAATCTCTTAATATGTAAAGGTTTAGCTTAGGTATATATCCGTCACAGGACCTACCAGGTTTCAAAAGAAGATGGATTTTATTTCTCTACAGTATTGTAAACAAAACCAGAACATTTATCATAGGAAGTTATTTTTTTGGTGGTGGAAGGGGGTCATTTGGGACAGGAGGCACATTAAGTATTATTTGTTATTTATAATTTCTCGTTTAGATTTAGGGCCTTTATCCTAGTAAATGTCAGTTATTTCTTCTTAGTGTACCTCGGTATGATCAACCTCCTCCTGTCACATACCAGCCACAACAAACTGAAAGAAATCAGTCCCTTCTGGTACCTGCAAATCCATATCATACTGCAGAAATTCCTGACTGGCTTCAGGTTTATGCCCGAGCTCCTGTGAAGTAAGTGAATTTACGGCAGAAAATTTTGTTGAGGGGTCAGTGGAAGGCTAAATGTATTTTCTGGCTTGTTTAATTCAAGCAGTGCTATCTTTTTTTCCCTCTTAATAATGTTGGACTTCTAATATTTTATTTGAATAAAGGATATCACAACTTAGATGTTTAAGAATCATTGGTTAAAATTAGTTCTGCAAATATTTATTGACTTTTTGATTCCTTTGTGTGTGCCTTGTGCTATATTAGGGTTGCATTGAGTAGCTTACATTCTCATTGGGGAAGATAAACTTGTCAATAAGAGATAGAATACATTTAATAAAAGCTGTTTTATAGGTAAGTCTTAAGTATGTAGGAGAAGCAAAACAAGACACCACGGTGTTTGAGGAAGTACATCCGTCCCTCTGTTCTTCACAGTCTATAAATTCACAACTACTGATCTGTGCCTGATGGAGAGAGACAAGATCTTTGAGGGTTGCAGTCTAAAAGTATCTTTTTTTTTTTAAGTCAAATTTAAGCCTTGGCAATGTAACTAAAAAAAGTTTTCAATTATAGTTATTCTGCAAGATATAAATAATGCTTGTTAAATGTTTGGTTTTAGTTTATTTGAAATTAGATACACATTTATCCATAGAAGTATACCATAGTCTGAACAAACCCACAAAAGCCTCTTTATTGCATAGTATCTATGTAGTATATGAACAGGATAAGGAATGGTGACAAGTGGAGTTTTCTTGCCCCTTTCCTCCCTTCTTTTGCTCTTGATACCACCTGACCTACTAACTGTATATAGCCTGATAACACATATCCTGTAGATGTATGCTGATCCTAAATCATATGTAATATGTGTAGTTGAAGTCTGGAAGAATGTGTGTTCAACTATTAACCTTGGTTATTTCCAGAAGAGGTTAGATAAGATTTGAGGAGGATTATTCTCCCTATTTTATGTTTTTTTTCCCTACTCTATAGTCATTGTTAAAAATAACATAATAAGCTTTCCTTTGGGGGGAAAAGATTATACTTAAATGGAACTCCTGATTTCTTATGTAAAAAAGTAGACTCTCAAAGATTATAGTCCCTTACAACTCTGGTTCTATGAGCTAACTATAAAATTTATGGAAACTAGCAACTTAGTCTTACTCAGATAGGTTAGAACTCTCCAAGAATGGGCAAGATTAGCAAGTACTTCTTTATTGTTTAAAAATTTAAACAAGAGGTCTGGGAATATTTTGCTTTTTTGTTACCCTAAATTTATGCCTCTGGAGAAGGATGGGAATGCTTAATATTTTTCTGTAACAAAGGGTGAGGTGTCAGCTGTGAATTAGATAATGGAGAATCAATTACTTATCTCATCAGAAAGTGATGTTTGAGTCAAAAAATTAGCTTCTTTCTTCCTTTTGCTTTCCAAACAATTGAGAAGCTTCTAACTTCCTGAAATTTTTCAATTTCATCTCTGGCAGTAATTAACCAACACAATTTTTGGATACTTTCAGCCAGCACTTGAGTTAGAAACAGATTGTTTAAAAAAAAATTTTTTTTCTTAAATAAAGTTATGTTCCTAGGCCTGTTTACAAAAGTCTGTGTAACACATGGTATAACTGTGATCAAGCTGAACTATAACAGATCATCCAGAACATATTTACTTTACATTCTTTCTTACCCCATCCCCTCCCCAGTTCCCAACAGTATTGTGGTAAAGGCTTTTCTACTACTATAGCCTGACAATTCCACAATGTCTCCATTGATCTAGCTCTGGGTGTAGGTGGAGAGGAATTAAGAGAGAGGGCATACTGATGGGGAGGGGCTGAGGTGGGGTAGGTCGGGGATTAAGGCTTTGTTATATTACCTGGAGCTGGAGATACCAGTGCTTTTTTCCCTTAAGGCAGCATCCTCTGGGGTATGGACAGGTATTTTTAGTAACTTTATACTAATTGTTATTTGTATATATATGTGGGTCATTTATAAGTAGTGTTTGAATAGAATATACCCTAGGGAAAATAGAGCAAAAAAGATTCTATAAACATGGGCTACTGGAGTGGTTTGCAGCCTGTTTTCTGACTGATTCAACTGTGTAGAGAGAGTATGAATGCCTAAAAGTTAAACTCAAGAAAGCATATTGCTTGGCTGTCTAGGTAGGAAGAATTAAGAGTTGCATACTTTAAAAAAAACCATATTGAGATTATAGACAAAAGGGAAATAACTATATAGAAACAGCAGTGAAAAAGAGTTTAGAATGGAAATAGGCACATTTCATATTTTTTTTTGCATCTCTTTTTCACTGGAGTGATTTTTCTTCTTCCCAAAGCATCACCAGCTCTAATTATTCTGATTTTGTGACTTTTACCCAGAATCCCATTCCTGATGCTAAATCCTGTGATTGGGAAGTAAGAAGATTGTCTGATGCTTTTTTTACTTTTCCTTTTTCAAAAACTTGGCTGCTAGTAAATTTATGTCTTGCAAGTATGACATTTACCACCTTACTCTTCTTTTTCTTTGCCAGAATTACAAAATAGATGAGTTCAATGTTCTTACATCTTGAATTGCTAGACATTGCTGAATGCCCCTGAGCTATGGAATTCAGACTCTGAGGAATTAAGGTTTTTGTTAGGAATCATTAATTTGTTTCAAATAAGTTAAAAAAAAATCCAACCTGATGGCTCCTAAAATTTTTATTTTGTTCAAACTGTCAACTGGAAAAATGTGGAGATTGATTTTTCAGGGCTAGGAAACACAGCTGTTTCTTCATGGGTGCTCTTTGAGTACGATCTCTCCATGTAGGTTGGCAAGTGGTTGGAGTTTGCCACTAAAAAGAACATAAACCAAGTACTGATTAATAAATTTGCTGTGCTCATTAAGTAACTAAATGAGTAAAATTTTGAGTCCAAGGAATTATGTTTTCCTTGTGGTTTTGCATATTTTACTCCTTGTGTTCCTGGTACACATATCAAAGTTGGACAGAAATGTATGTCAAAATAACAAGCACTGTATGTGGCTCATACTAGCTGCTCATTATGTGTTCTCTGTTTCCCTTATTTTAAAACCTGTTTTTACATTAGACAGATGATCCTTTTAGAATAAGATGGTAAATGAGTCACCAAATAGCAAAAGACTATTGTGTAGGGAATATTTTAAATAATTATTAAAAATAAATCTACTAGAATTTGCAACCAAAATTTCCTGTTTTGTCTGCTCTGCAATATGATTTGAGAATCAATATTGCACTAGTTCAAGTTCCCCGTCTAGTTTTAATGTATATTAACATTCCAAACCACTACTTTAAAGCACCTTGGTCCATAGTTCTGCCTTTCTGAACTTTGAATCACTAAACAATTGCAAGAGATATAGAGCCACTGAACACTGCAAAAGATATATAGCCTCTTTAGAGTTCAGTTTTTTCATCTGTAAAATGAGAAAATTGGATTAGAGTACTGTCTTAAGGTCTTTTTCAATTCATAGTACAAATTAATGGTTTAATAGTTGGTTGCCTGTTTCTATCTCAGCATGTGATCCTCTTGCCATTGAAAGACTAAAGGTCTTTTGACACATATGCACATATAATCTTGCATGAGTCCTTCCTCACATTATGGCATCTTCTACAGTCTCCTTATTCTCTCATTTTGTGTATGATCTCTCTAGTTTAGAGAGATAAGTTTATTCTTTCCTTTCTGTTTTGGGTTTTTCTGTGTGTGTGTGTGTGTGTGTGTGTGTGTTTTTAATACTATGTACGCAATATCAGAAATACTCAGCCCAGGTTTGGTGATTCCTCTTCATTCCTCCCTATTCTGTTTGATTCCTTGTTTGCTGTAGTGAGCATTCCATCTCAAAAAGCTCTACCAACCATAATGATAACAATGAACGACTTTGCCCATTTTTGTGCTTTATCATTTGCAAGTACAATGTGGTCTTAAGTTCCTGACAGTTAACTACTCTATGAATAGCACAGAATGTAATCTTTAGAAATTATAGAACCAGTGTATTTTGAAATCTGTGTTCATGTTTGTCTAGTGTTAATATTAGAGTAAATGATACTTAGGATTAGAAGAAAGAGGTATGTATTCTTTAACTTGAATTAAGATGAAAGAGTATTAGAAGTTTTCTCCTCTATCTAAAAAATAGTATACTCTATTTAAATATCAAGCTATTTTAAATTAAGGTTTATGTTTCGTTAAGTTATAGTAAAGTTGATACTTATGAAAATAGACCGGTTCATTGCTATAAATACATGTTTGAGTATGTGTTGTGAACTCAAATATGACTGTGTTTTAAAACAGATATGACCACATTCTGAAGTGGGAACTCTTCCAGCTGGCTGACCTGGACACATACCAGGGAATGCTAAAGTTGCTCTTCATGAAAGAACTGGAACAGATTGTTAAAATGTATGAAGCATACAGACAGGCCCTTCTCACAGAGCTGGAAAACCGCAAACAGAGACAGCAGTGGTATGCCCAGCAACATGGCAAGAATTTCTAAGTTAATTTTTTTAAATAGAAATTTAAATTTTATAATGGCTTTACAATATTTTCACAGGTTTAAAAAAGAAACTCCAAACAATTACTTTTGTTAGTAAAGGCAGCTTACTTTTTGGGAATTATAAAACTCTAATTTTATGTGTATTTTGGCATTAAAAACATTCTTTTATTGAACAAAAAATATAAGTTTATCATTCTAAGAGCCAACATTGCAAACACTTGGAAATGCTGTGTATTAGGAAACTGCTTTGAATATCTTTGCAGACAGATGCAGCAAGAAATGTCATTAGAACTGTGTTGTTAAATATGAAATGAAATGATCACTTGGTAATTTCTTACAGTAGCAGTACCTTTTTTTTTTTTTTTTTTTAAAGGAGGTACTGGGATTGAACCCAGGACCTCGTACTTGGGAAGCAGGTGCTCAGCCACTGAGCCACATCTGCTTCCCAATGAGAGTTGGCTTTTTTGCTTGCTTGTTTGTTTTTAGTAGATACTGGGGAACAAACCCCGGACCTCATACATGGGAAGCAGGTGCTCAACCACTTGAGCTACATCTGCTCCCCAGTACCTTTCTTTAAAAAAAGAGAAAGATAATCTATGCATTATCTAAAGATGTTTGCTGCTTTAGTTGGAATATTGTCTGGAATGGGATGGTTCAAATAATACTGTGGTATAGTTGAAAACATAAAATAGGATTTGGGACCTATAATTGTAATGAATATCTGTATTATAATGTATTGTTTCCTTACCCTACCCCTCCATCCCCATCAAATATTAAAGAAACATTTTAAAGCACATCAAGAAGGTGCTTTTTGGTATAAAAGGCTGAAGCGCCTGTAATCTTTAAAGACTAAATTTAGGCATAAGGCCTCAGATTGTGTGGGGAAGGTATGTGTGGTGCTCAAAGTTGATAATATCACTTCCTTGGTTTCAGCCAGGGCTCTTACTGCGCTGAGCATGGCACTGATGAGACAATGGAGGGCTTCTGACAGCACAGCACACTGCCATTCTGACAGACTGGGTCAAATTACCAAACATGACAATCAGGGATTCAATAAGAAATCTTGGTCGTTAAACTGATTTTGCTTTACTTTTCTGTATTTCTGTCTTCTGAAGAGTTTGTCATAGGATTTTAAAACTGTGTTCATTCTCCTAGTTTTTTCCCTTTTGATTTAAGAGTTGTCCAGATGTTGCTCATAGTTAGTACAATACATTTGATTGCAGACAAATTTTTGGCATTTCTAGCCTGTAAATCTCTTGAATAGAGTGAATTTCAACATTAGTCAAGGTTGCTCTTCGGTTATATTTACGTGTGTTGTAAATATGTAAATATCTATTTTAGTTTAGGCAATTGTCTTCAGAATACAGCGCACTCCTGGTTAGATGTCAGTGAGTTTGAATTGTTGATAAAATGTTGAAAATGTTATGTTTGACTTTTTATATAACAAGTTTATTAAATATATTTTTGTGAAAGCTAAATGTTTGGAGTTTGAGTCTGTGTTGTAGATATAGTGCTTTAAATATTTGATTTTTCTGTTCAGAAAGCCCAGAGGCAAAGGAAGCAATATAATCAGAGGGGTATTAAAAATGAAGAAAATATGGGTAGAGGAATTTTATCACTGGGAAAAGATATCTTGCTGGGCTTGTGATTAAACTTTTTAAGATATGAGCTTATTTATCTTATGAATTCACTCTTCCATCTTATTCTTTCCTGTGTTACTCCTTATTTTATTATATTGCCATTTCATTCAATTTAAGGTTTAGCTATTTCTAGAAGAAAGAAATTTTTATGTTTGGCACCTCCCAGAAAAGAGGTCTTATTTCTTTTTTCATTGCCACACTTAACTTTTTTCCTCTAAGAGGTCTGATCAATGAAACTCAACTAGAGATTTTAGTCATTAGAGATACAATATATAATCACTAGTTTAAAAGAAGTAGAAGGTACCTAAAGAGGGGTTTATTAGCATATGCTTCTTTTTTTTCCTAAGATTTATTTATTTATTTACTTTTCATCCATTTTAACCTCCCTCCCCCTCCCCCATTTTGCTGTTTTGTGTCCATTCGCTGGGCAATTCTCTGTTTCCTGCCCTCTCTTCTCATCCTTTTCTCCTCCTGTCTTCACCGGGATTTGATCCTGGGGACCTCCACTGTGGGAGAGAGGCGTTCTGCCACCTGCGCCACCTCAGTTCCTGGTTTTTTGGCGTGTCTCGTCTTGGCTCTCCCTTGTGTCGCTCTCCTTTTATGTCATCATCTTGTTGCGTGGCTCGGCATATTTTCTGTATTTTTCTTTATTTTACTGGGAGGTCCTGGGGATTGAACCCAGGTCCCTCCATATGGGAGACGGACGCCCAACCATTTGAGCCACATCCACCCCCCAGCATATGCTTCTTAAAATGGAACCTTAAAATTTGTAATGGTGTCAATATTAAGAGAAATGCATTTTGAATTTAAAGAGAGAGAAACCACAATTGTACAGCAATGCCTCCCAAACATTTCCAGATTCAGTAAGCATTTGTTTTTAATCTTAGCAACCAAAGTAAACTTTAATTGTAGTTAACATGTTAAAAGAATAAATCTATGAAGCATACATTTTTGTGTACCAAATGAAAAAATACACAATGCAGTGAAACTGAAATACATAAACAATAATTTTTTGTGCATTTTTGATCAAGAGGTGCTATATTAAATCATAGTATAAAGAAGCAATATAGTTTTTAACAAAGCAAATAAAAAGCTTCTCTTAAATGTATTTAAAAATATCTAAGAGCTCATGGTATATGTAAGATGATATAGAGTGAACCAAGCCTGCTGGGTCATGATGGTATGCTTTAACAAATGGCTATGTGAAGTAATTTTAAAAGTTCTTCTGTAGAAATTAAATGAGCATATCCAAATGTGGAGTAATATCACTACATGGTTTAATTATAACCCAGTAGTACTATTTAGTAAATTCAAGTAGAACACATAAACTATCATCATAAATAGACAAATACTTTAAATTATAACAGCATATTTTAAAGACAAAATCTGGAAACTGTACATGTTAACAAAATGATATTACCATGCACACATACGTCTGCTTATTAAACACTGAAGTAAAAGTTAACTAAACCTTTATGCAGTTTTCAGAGGTGTTTGGTACTCTGTTCTGACAGAAGCACTTTGAATGTTTGCATGGAGACATGAAATAATATTTAACTGACAACTGGTCATGCACCTATATGTTTTTAAATTTAGATTACATTTTCTTCTTTTCTGATTCTTCAGTAGATTCTGACTTTGGTGCAGGAAAAGCATGATGATATAGATGTCTGTGGGTTGCTGCTGCACTGTAAAGCTTGTATAAAGCCTAGAAATACAAGAATCTAGATTATAAAACATTTTATTAAACACACAGAAGTACAAGTTTTCCTCTTTTAGAGTAGTTTATGGTACTGTATAAAATTTAGCATACTGAATTTGTAATCTTTAAATCTTTATATCATTAATCCTATCTAAAATATAAATTAATAGTTTCTTGGAACTCAGAACTCCCCAGTGTATATTATTGCTTTTGTGGATTGATCTTCATGGTAAATGTTTTATTCTCAGACTGTGTTTCCTTTTACCTTGCGTACTTCTTAGAGCAGTGCTTCCTAACTAGTATGCCCCAGAGGTGTGTTGAGAACTCATACTGTGAATATTATCACTTTTAGAGGAATTATAGGGGCTCATAATTTCTGATTTCAAACAGCTACTTTATTATACATAACTAGCCCACTTGCTTTCAGGACTTCCAGTTAGGTTCTCCAGAATGGGACCATTTTTATTTTCCATTATTTCCTTATGCAGTCACATAGCTGAGCAACTATATTGCCCCTCCCTCTTACTTTGCACACTCTCTTGTCTCATTTCTATTAATTTATATCTTACAAAACAAAAACCTTATTCAGAAACATTACCTTAGCCTTTCCAAATTAAAACTACCATTGTGATTGTCCTTTGCATTCCTTTACCTGTTTGAATCACACAAATTTTTACTTACTGCCTATTGCCTTATAAAAGTGTCCATAAATATTTTTACATGCTTTTTGTTTCCCCTTAGCTTTAAGATTCATCTCCTCTGATTTTTACCCATAATGAACACTCAGTTAAGACTGACTTGAGGGCCCGGCTAGATAGCTCAGTGGATAAAGAGCGTGCTGGGGTACCATGTGGGAGGCCCAGGGTTTGGTTCCCGGGGACCTCTCCGAGTGGGCAGATGGCCTTGAGAAAGGCAAGCCGCCGTGGGCGGGGCAGAGCCACCGTGGGCAAGGCAGAAAGCCGCCACGGGCAGGGCGGAGCCCCCACGGGCATGGCAAAGTCACCCGTGAAAAGCAGAGCTGCCGCCTGCGAACAGCCCGCAAAAAACATGGAGGACCGCTGCCTGCGAAACATGGAGCGGAGCCGCCTGTGAAAACGGAATGGAGCCACCCTCGAACGGAGCGAGCCGCTGCCGCGGAGGGCCGACTCGGCGCGTCGCCGCAAAGACGGGGGGAGACAAGAAGCAGACATAGAAAAACACAGAAGAATGGACACACAGCAAGAGCAAGCAGAAAGGGGCGGGGGGCATATGTAATAAATAAAAAATAAATCTTTAAAAAAAAAAAGACTGAAAAAGACTGACTTGATTTAGTTCTGGGGTATGTAAAGTCTTTAAATGTTTTTGAAAGTTGGATAAAAGCTTGATATTCCTGCTATAATTAAAATAGTAACCTGTTCCCAGGAAATCTCATTGTTTTATTATTTGTGAGCCTCTATGATTCTTTTGTTTTTTTTAGGTTGAAGCCTTAAGTCTTAATGACACCAACTTTAGTTCTATGAATGCATATTGGTGCAACATGATATGGTCCTAGTTCTGTTATATTTTGATTCTGACACATTCAGTTTAATTTCTTTTTTTTTTTAAATATAGATTATTTTTCAAAGTTGGAATTACAAAATTGATTTTTTTTTTACTTTTTAAACTAAGAATATCTGAAATTTATGTACAGTAACTCCTTTTGACTTATAAATGTTAAGTTTATCATTAGTATTTTATTAGAGGACATGATCCAGTTACATATGACAGTAGAAATTGAAAAAAAGATTATGTACCATCTCTACAGTTGTTCAAGATCAACTTTGCTTCCTGAAGATAATGACCTAAAATGATTGTTTCACATGCAGATCAAATCATATATGATATATGCAATAAATATTATTTTAAAACCATGTTAAAAATTCACAATTAAATCTATAAATGTTGGAAGAACCAAGGAGCATCAAAGATTTTTTTTAATCTACATTAAGCCATTCTTGAATAACTAGTTGGTTTACAAGGTTTACAAATATGTAGCTCTTACTTAAAAATTTAACTTACCTCATTTGTACTTCCCTGTGGCAAAGGCATTTTAAAAAAGAAAAAAAAAAGAATATATATATCCTTCATTGATAGCATTATGAACTTCATTATTATTTACAGTATTAATTTGTGGGCATTTAAGAACACTTATTCCTGCAGGTTTTTCAGCTTAGATTGCATATTTTATCAGAATTATTTGAAACGCCCAATTCTGTATTCCTCATAGGTTTTAGCACCATATTCTAGGAGGGCTTTGGGATTTGAGACTGTGGCTCAGAGCATCCAGTTTCTACTTAATTTTTTTTCCATAGTGCTACTATTAGTTTATCTCAACTAGAGTCTCCAGAGGTACAAGGTAAATCCATTAGTTACAATTCTATTATAAAGAATATATGTAGGGGCCGGCCTTAGCTCAATTGGTAGGGCGCCGGTTTACCACGTGTGAGGCCC
>PVKH010005921.1:0-21562 GCA_004027955.1 Chaetophractus vellerosus
GGATAGTATAGTCAGGAAATGGAAAGAAGTTTCATTGTGGCTGGAATATATGGAATGTAGAAGAGATATGATGGGATTGAGGCCAGCATCTAGTTTGGGGACTTGAAGGGTGTTGCATGCCATGCTACAAAGCTTTGATCGTAGTCATTAGGAAGCGTAGAATAAACTGAAGTCTTCAAGCAGAGGAGCAATATAATTGGATATATAAAGTTAAATTTTAACCACGCTGTAAAAAGCCCTAGTCAAAACCAAAATACTCCACGAAAGTGACTTTAACAAATCTGAATACACGACAGCTAGAGTGTGGTTTGAGTTTGAGTAAGGAAAGACTGATGTTACAAATCTATGTAGATAGTCCAAGTAAGAGAAGATTAAGTCTTGGATGAAGACAATAGGAGGAGGAATGGAGGAGAGAGTAGACTCAGAAATACTAGGGGCTAGAATCATTGGAACTTCAGAAATCAAAGATGGATCCTTGTAGGTCTTGGGTGACTGGATACATAGTTACTCACATTAAATAAGATAAAGGGATATGAGAAGAAACATAGACTTGACAGAAGGAAATTGTTTTGTTAGGCTTGATGTGCCAGTAATAGATGCTACCCAGATGGGTGTAAAGCTATGCAAAGTTTTTTTTTTATTTATTAACAAGAGGATGCAGAGTTAGAATCTAAAATTTCTAACTTCTCTTTTCACTCCTATCTCCTCCTCTCCATTGTTATGCAAAAACCCTATAAGGGGCTCAAGAGAAGATTGCACAATCTCCTAGATAAGTTCAAAGTTTATGGGAAAAACATGGCACTATATGAACATTTAGAAAATCACTTTTTGTAGGCTCTTCTTTATGAATTCCAATTCCTTATAGACCCCTTTTATTTGAACTTTTCATCTTCCTGTTGCTTTATTCTTGTTCTTCTCCAAGTTTCCTTATCCCCCTTTAGTTTCTGGGCCTCAAACTGGACCTAGTACTCTAATTAATGCCTGACCAATGCCCTGGGGGACAATTGCTTCATGGCTCTTGCATGTTACACTCTTTTTAGTACATTCCTCTATCTTGCTGGTTTTTAAAGTAGTAGTATGCTGCTGACTCATGCTCAGCTAATGATTCACAATGGTACCTCTTAGCCCTGTAGCAAATCCTTTCTTCCCCAGCCTGAGTTCGTGTCATGTATCTGTTTTTCCCTTGACTGCTTTCTTGCCAAATATTTGATATTTCAATTCATCAAGATCATTTTGGGTTCCAGGAAGGAGGAAGGCATCTGTCTCAATTTTGTGTGCTAGTCTATTTGCAAAATATAATGAGTAAGATTTCTAAGCTGCTCCAAGTCACTGAAGAACAGATGATGGTGTGCATGCTAGAACTATGGAGGTGTCTGAAAGGTTGAATAAGTCATTGTTGGAGACATCTCAGGCAAGTGACTTTACTCAGTGCTCTCTTGTCGTATGTGAAGGAATGAGGGAAAGGAAATATGTATACTCAAATGCTGTTAAAACAAAACAACATGCTTGTTGTAAAAGAGTGTTCTGAAAAGTTGGTTTCCTTCCCTTTTCTACTCTAAATAAATAAACAGATGCTATTTAATTGCCACTAAGAAGAAATAGACATTCTTATATGTCAGAAGTTAAAATCCTTGAATAACTGAATTTACAGCTCATCAGAATAAAGTTTGTTTTAATATATAAATAAACTTATACCATTGAAAAAGAGGCCATGCTTTTCACTCTATGGATAACCAACAATCAGAAAACTCATGATGTAGCTCACATCATAGAAAATTTGGATGCTCACACATTAGCATGTAGTTTTCATAAATATATCTTAATTATTTTAAGCATTTCTTAATGGCCTTCAAAATAATCACTCTAAGTAGATATATAATACCTCCATTAGGTGAATATATAATCCTTTTCATAATTGACCATTATCAATTTCTTGACATTTAGCTAATTTCCATTTCCCACAATTATAAATAATTTTGCACCAAACTTTTTAAAAAAAAACTTTTTATTTTGAGATACTTTCAGACTTACAGGGCAGTTATAAAAATAATTCACACCCCATACAGAGAACTCCACCATACCCCTATACCCCAGATATCCAGATCCACAAATGTTCACATTTTCCCATGTGTGCTTGGTCATTCTAGCTATCTATCCTCAATCTATCAGTGCACCTAACTATCTTTATCTATATCTATCTATCTATCTATCTATCTATCTATCTATCTATCTATCTATCTATGCATTTTCTGAACCCTTGAGTGTAGGTTGTATACATCCTTCTCCTTGAACACTTATCACTTCCATGTACATTTCTTAAAAACAAGGATATTCATTTATGTATCCACCTTATGTGCAGTTATCAAGTTCAAAAAATTTAATATTGGCACCAGGCTTGTGGTCTATATCCCAATTTTTTTCATCTGTCCAAATGATGTTCTTTTGAGCCTTCTCTCATCCCTTGTTAGATCCCATTCAGGATCATGTATTGCCTTTAATTGTCATTCTTTTTAGTTGCTCTTTTTTATTGTAGGAACATATATATGCAATATACACTTCCCCATCTCCACCACTCCCAAGTATACCATTCACTGGGATTAGTCACATTCATTGTGTTGCAATACCCTCACCACCTTCCTTTCTGAAACTTTCCCATTTTCCCAGAAACCCTATATCCATTTTGCATTAACTCTCCATCCCTCCTATCCCTCATTCCTGGTAACCTGTACTCTAATTTCTGTCTCCGTGAGCTTCTGTATTATCTGATATTGTCTTTGTAGTTACCATGGGACTTAAATTTGACATTCTACATCTGTATTAATCTTGTTTGCTTTGATACCAACTTAACTTCATTAATGTACACAGACTATGTTCCTATACCCTTCAACCACCCAACTTTATGTAGTTCTTGTCACACATTGCATGTTTATACTTTATGAGTCCAAAACCACGGATTACTCATTACATTTTAAGCCTTTGCCTTTTAGATCTTATAGGAAGTAAAAAGTGGATTTACAAACCAAAAATACAATTCTACTGGCATTTTTATTTACCCCAGTCTTTACCCTTACTAGAGGTCTTTATTTCTTCATGTGGCTATGATCTATTTTATATTGCCCTTTCCTTTCAACCTGCTCTTTAGCTTCTCCTGTAGGGCCGGTCTAGTAGTCAAATACTCCCTCAGCTTTTATTTATCTGGGAATGTCTTCATCTCTCCCTCATTTTTGAAAGGCATTTTTGCCACATATAAAGTTCCTTTTTAGCAGTGTTTTGCTTTTAACACTTTGAATATGATATCTACTGTCTTCTTAACTCCATGGTTTCCAATGAGACATTGGCACTTAATCTTTTTTTTTTTAAGTTAGGCCAGCAGTTTATTAAGAAAATGACGGAAGAGAAATGGGGAAAAATAACAGATTATGGTTCCCAGGTATGTTTGTGGATTAGTCCAAGCAGAGGGAGGAAAAGGGCTAAAAAGGGTTAAAAAGGGCTAATTTACAGACTACAAGTCCCCATTACAGATTCCAAGTCCCCAGGTCTACTTGGGTGCTAATCTGGGCAGGAAGAGAAAAGGCAAAACGGGGTGAAAAAGGGTCTCAGCACTTAATCTTGTGAAGCTCTCTTATCCGTGACATGTTTCTTCTCTCTTGTGGCTTTCAGGATCCTCTATCTTTGGCATTCAACTGTTTGATTATAATATGCTGTAGCCTGGGTCTTTTTGGATTTATCTGTTTGAAGTTTGTTGAGTGTCTTGGATGTGTATATTCATGCCTTTTATTGCATTTGGAAAGTTTTTAGCCGTTATTTCTTTGAATCATTTGTTAAATCCCGGACCTTTTGAAATTTTAATGTGTTATTGCTAGAAATTAGACTCTGAAGCTTCTGTTCCTTAAGCTTATATCCAGTTAATGTTTAATGTTATGAAAGAGCTTTCCTTGGATGCCAGGAGCTAACAAAAAACAACAAAAAGCCACCTTTCCCAGTCTTTGCAGATTGACCTTTGGGAGTGCTCTCCTTCAGGGATTATCCATTTAAAGAGTTGAGAATAGCTCTTGGCCAAAGCACAGGGGCCACTCTGGTACTTTCTGTGCCTGCATCTTGTCTTGTGTGTGAGCATGAGCATGTGGCCATGGGAATTCCCCCAAATGTCACCTCTTCCCTAGGAAACAGTTTCCTCACTGTCCTGCATGCTGCACCATCTGTCCTACAGCCAGCAATCCCTTGTCCCAGGCAGCCTATTACAGTCAGGGTAAGCTCTGGGATGGTGATTCCCTCAGGCCACCACCGGATAGATTGGGCCAGACATACTTGTTATCAGTATGTGCATGAGGATTACTTTCCTCCCTCCACCAGGATTAGGGATTCACACTGAGCAGGTGAGGGAAGGGGAAGGAGCCAGCCAGGGTGCCATGGGATCCTACCACTTAAAAAAAATTATTATGTCTGTTTTTATTACAGAAGTTGTAAGTTTATAAAACAATCATGCATACTATACAGGAACCTACCATTGTGAGTAGCCTTTTTCTTGATTCAGCACTCACCCTTTTACTTCAGTCCTTTAACTGTTTTCTAGAACTTTGAGAAAGATGTTTCTGCCAGTTCTTGCTGGCAGTTCAAAGCTTCTATTGGGGAGGGGAGGGGGGCAGGGCCTGAAGCATTTCATTTCACCATCTTGACTGGGCAGGGGTGCAGCAAGCATTTTTCAGAGATACGGAGTTATGACTTGAAAGAACAAGTTATATTATATTGGACAAAAGATAAATGCATTTTCCATTCAATGACAAATTCACTAATGATTCTTACCATTCTTTCCTACATATGAGGATTAAAATATACACTGATATATCTCAGATAAAAACTTTCAAATTAAATACTCTCTTTTTCCACAAATTTCACTGTAAGCAGAGAAAAAGATCATTAATTTAACAAGTATTTATTGATAGTTACTGTGTCCTAGGCACTGTACTAAGTGGAAAAGATATACATTTGAATAAGAAATAGTCACCACCTTTTAGGTGTATGTGCCTTGTAGAATGAGACAGATATAATAACAAATATTGAAGAAGAATATGATGGATGTTATGGAAGAAAACTGTGCAAAGCACTATGGGAACACTTGTGAGTTTTTCTTCCTGTTTATCTTTTATAGCTCATCCAAGATACAACTTATACTTCTGCAGAAACTAATGGTTATGGTAGTACATGGTACTGTATATATTCATTTACATTCCAAGCTTCTGATGACTTTCCTCTCCTTTCCTCCTTTTTTCCTTCAAAGTTTATTATCACTATGGTCAGGCACTGTGTATGATACTCAGAATACAAAAAATTAAAAACAGAGTTTCTGGCTTCATGGCACTTGTGGTAATGTGGGAGAATAAGACAAGTAACCAAGTGATTATAATAACAATATGAGAAGGAGGAGGCCAAACCAGGAAGCACTGGGCCCCTGGCAACTGCCTCCATGGCACCAGATAAAATTTTGCCATTTTGTTTAAGATTTTATTAAAAGGACATATATACACACACCATTCTTCTGCTTAAAAATAAGTTTGAGGACAAGTATATATGATTTCTTCACAAATATGTTTAAATAACAGTTACAAATAGATTTTAAGTATGAAAATGCCTGGACATATTTTCCAGTGTTGGCAGAGGTCTCAATCTATTCAGTTGTAATCTTGAACAAATTTGCTGATGCCACAGTTTGAGTTTTATTGCCCAGTCATTTTCACATTCAAATTTCAGTCATTCAAGGCAAGGGAACATTATTAAAATTGTTCCTATATGGTAGTAGTAGAGTGACAGTTGTCCCTAGACAAAGGTTGCAACAACTTGACTGTAGAAATATTTGTGGCATCACTCCGCAATAGGTGTCAGTAAGAGCTCTCTGGTAAGCTGCAGAGGGTAGCTCTGACTCTTGGGTCCTCTCTAATTTCAGTACTGTTTTCTTAGCTAGTCTCTATACTGTGCTAGTTTCACGCAGAAACACGAGATGACTGCATCAATTACTTTCAGTATATAACCACAAATCAAAATATTAAACAATTCATTTGCTGAAGTTTCCTTGTTTGCTTTTACTTCATATAAGGGGGGACCAAAATCCAGAGTTCAATTAACACTTTGAATTGAATTTGAGTCAAAGATTCTATGTAGACATATTCTGAGATTTAAGTGATGTATACTCTTTCACTATACCTAGGAAAAAGTTTTTCTCCTCACTCTCAGGTTAACTGATGATATAATTAATTGACTAATTAACTCCTTTAGTTTTTTAAAAAAAATATTTATTTCTTCTCTTCATTTAATATCATGATTTCTATCCTTCTAATTTCCTCATTTAAAGCCAGTGATTTTTTGGTATTCATGATGGAAATATACAACTTCCTTTATGGAAGATCTCTACTGATTTTTGTTCATTTATTTTGAAGCATGTGTGAAATAAATCATATAATGGATGCTCTGCCCTGGGTCCTGCCTCAGTCCCTGGGAGCTGCTTACAGACCTGGAATTATTTCCACTAAGTCTAGCTGAGAAGGGCATCTTCTTGTGATTCACTATTCCAAACTTATAATTCTGTCGCTGATAGGAAGTTTTAAAGCTCCAAATACTTTGCAACTGTTAATCAGTTAATCACATCTTCAGCCCTAAGGGCTCTGAGTAATTTAAGTCTTTGTTTTTCTTTTGTAGTTTGCCAGTACTCATTATAGCACTATTTATTTTGAGCTCCTGATCTTGGTTTTATTTGGATATGTTTCTCTTGGATGTGTTTGCAGTTATTTTTCTTTTTCCTAATTTTGTTAGGATGCCCAAGGGGCTTGGGACATGGCTGCCTATAAATTAATATAAAAATGAACTTCATTTGTATGCTTTGTCATCTGCCAGAATGCCATTTGGAATCATCTCTTGGAATATGAATCTCCCAAATACTCACCACAGTGGAATTCAGGTGCAAAGCAAACACAGCAGTTCTAGTATCACCATCCATTTAGCTGGGGGGAAGTAGGGAATTTTTATGCCTATTATTATTACAAACAGATTCTCTGCTCTGTATGCTATTTGAAACAGAGAGAGATTTAAGAATCTGTATTGTAAGTAATCAAATATATTGCACACCCACAGTTTGGCTTCTTCAAGGTTGTGAAACCACAGCCAAAACAGAAATAAAACCTTCAATACTCCAAAAATTGGTTCAAGTGACAGTAGGTGGTTTTCTATTTTCTAACTGGTTGGCCAAGATCTTTTTCCTGCTGCTTGTCACCTGCATAAACATGGTGAGAAAATGACTGTTTGGTGAGTGATGTGGCTACTTAAAATAAACAAAAACAAAGCAAAGCTTTCACTTGGACATTGCAGATGGCATTCTTAGTGCTATCGGTGGTACAGAGCTAGCCAGATGGCCCCTGGATCGCTCAGCACAGCCTGGGCCACAGAGAGCCCTCTGAATCCTTTCCCGCCTGCAGTGTGGATCTGGCTGTGGCAGAGTTTACACATCTGCTGTGTTCACACACATGATCTGTGTTCAACACATAGCTCGTCTCATATCTGGGCCTGGATTTTAAATGTGTGTGTTAGCTCAGAGGCGTTGTTCCAGCTGGCAATGGTGGGTGGATTGCCAAATGCAGAATTTTATCTGAGCTGGGACTCACATTATCTGAAGCACATTTATGTTGGTGTAGGAAGACTGGATTCACAACAGATAAATTGAAAGATTGTTTCATGATGGATTATTCGAGACAGTGTTTTCCAGAAAATGTTTTCTATCACACAAAGGCCAGAGATCACATAACTCCTGTTCAGGACCATCCATCAAGCAGACTTAATCTCACCAAAGGCTAAATTCCAAAAAAAAAAAAAAAAAAAAAAAGTCGGAAAGGACGTCAGCATTTGGAATTATATCTAATAAGTACCACAATCTAATGACTTTGGAGATGGCTGAGTGCCTTGTGCCTTGAGATGAATCTTATCTTAATGAAATCAAGTATAAGACATCAGAATGAATTGACCAATTCAACAGATAATTGCTATCTTAGAACAGAAAACTCTTTTAGATGATTTTCGGATAAAAGTGATGTTTCAATCTCCCACGTGCTTAGTTGAATGGATATGTTGACAATGATATGCACAAAGTGCCTTTAAATATGTTTACCTAATGAACTCCAGGCCACGTGGAGGTGGTGGCAACCATGGAACCTTGGGATGAAGAGAAACTTTGCCCAGATCTGTTCTTTAAGCTTAATTATACCACCTGTTAATGCTGTTTTGTTTGTTTGTTTTGGGGATATCAAGCTAATTTTCTTCTTACCTTGGGCACTTATGCTTAAGTTTTGATTTAATTAATGAGAAGTTAAACTATTGATCTGTCTAAATATCCCCAATAAACATTCAAAGAAAGCTACTACTTGTTTTCTTCCAAAAAGTTCAATTCTTTTTATTGAATGACTTTGATGTCAGGAACTAGATTATACCCAAGCTCTAACAAAAGTTCTGAGACCTCTTGTCTCAACAGCAGACAAAGCTTTATTTCTTATTCCCATCTTTTGTCCCCACTGAGATATATCCTATATCAGGTTCTGGGACATTTGCAAGATTTAATCTTGGGTGGGGGGAGGGATTTCAGGAAAGATAAAGGAAGTCCAGTATTAATAAATCAACTCATTGGCAGCTTTGGGTTTTAAAAAGCCATTTTAAAATAAATAGTTTTATAAATCATTAGGGTCTCACACTTTCCAAGGTTCTCCTTAACCTACCCTTTATATTTTCACTTTGGGGACTAAGTGACTTGGGAGACATCAGTGGCATAGTAGAATGTCCCTGAACTGAAACACCAGTTCCTTAACTTAAAAACAGTTTGTTTTGGGGAAGATCTCTCAACTTCTCCTAGATTCAATTTTATCATATAAAACAGAAAAAAATTACCACCTACCTCCCAGGACAATTGGGAGATTAACTGTGGAGAGTGCTCAAAATGAAGTGCTAGATAAATGCTAGATATTATTTGTCTTGTACAATAAACAGCAAATATGATATAATCTCAATTTAAATTAAAGGAGTAAACAGCAATTCCTTGAGAACCAGCTGCTGGCTGAGTTACAGTTTATCAGCTTGTTAGTCAATAACCTTATCTTTCGTTCTGTGCATGTGCAGGTAGGACTTTTAGACTCTATTATATATTTTTAGTCAATACATTGCAGCCTGGTTTCTATTTAAGTTTTGAGACTGGTATTTTTAAGTTTTCTCTTAAATTGAATCTGCTACCTGAATTTAGAAATGCTATCTTCTCTCAGATATTCTAATCTCTGACCCATCTTCTTTTAGGTAGAACTAACATGATGAAACCTGTAAAATAATGTAGCAAACACTCAACTTGTGCTCCTCTCTCAATCCACCTGCTGTGCTGACCTTTAAGGATGGAGTTGTTGAAGTAGCTCAGAAGGAGGAAAACCCACAAGCCTCTCACTTTAGTGAGATGTTTGTGCTCATGATTGTGAACTCATGTTCCTCTAGGTAGAGACACTAACAATCCACAAGTGCAGCTCTCCCTTTGGCTGTAAAACCTGGGTGAGGGCTCCTAATTCTTCAGACCATTTGATGGTATATGGTGGAGTGTTCAATGGTAACAATAAATCCCTCCGTTTAGAAGTCAAGGAAGGAAATGATTCTTCCTTATGTGTTTTGGTGGAATACATTTGTCAGAAAAACAGAATAGGGGGACCAATGTCTTAAGTGAACAAAACAGCAGGGTCTCCCTGTTTTTGAGACTTCTGTACCTGGTTGTCATCTCTGTGAGCATACATTACACATGTGCCTCCTTTAGAGTGAGCCCTGGCAATGTTACACTCAGAATTTTTGGCTTTCAAGTATCTCTTAGAAAAAATGAGCTTTGGAACAGGACCCTTGCTCTTTCCTACAGTGCACTTCCAAAATACCATCCTGCAGTTGATCCATGAGTCTAAAGCTCTATCATCCCTTCCAGGAACATCCAAGTGATATGTCTGCCATCAAATTATACCTGCTTAAGCTAATAAGTTGATACACAAAATAAGTATAACAGATTATTTTTAGTAGATAGCATTATTTTCTGTAATTCTATACTCTACTAGATGCAATCCATATGGAGAAACCATCGGCATTTTGTTTCTGCCATTTCAATACACAGCGAAGCAATTCCTTGAGAACCAGCTGCTGGCTGAGTTACAGTTTATCAGCTTGTTAGTCAATAACCTTATCTTTCGTTCTGTGCATGTGCGAATGAATAAGTTTTGTGGCTTCCTCTGGGAAAAATTTGGGTTGCCAAAAAAATTAAACCGGAAAGAAAAAAACCCGACTTGGTCTCCTTTGAAAACTTGTAGAAGTTTATGAAACGCTAAATGAAAATTTTAAGTCTGATATTTGAGGGTCATGGTTGTGCAGTGCTGAAGACATTAGTCAAGCTTTCTTCCACTTTCTGATATCCAGAAGCTACAAAGATGAGCCTCCCTCCCCGCTCAAATCCTTCGAAAAGTCCTTGGTCTTTTGGCTGTTTCCTCACTATTTGAAGACTTGGCCTCCTCAGCTGGAGGGCAGGCTCTGCACAATTCAATTTATTTCAACTCCATCATATACAGTAATCTTATTTACATGGCCTTAAAAATGTGCAAGCAAGTTTACGATGCTTCAAATGTTTCTTTTCTTTTTCTTCACCTCTGCACTAATTCTCATTAACTATCCCCTTTGCCTTTCAGCAAGTTAAAGGAAGGCAAATTAACAGATGTTCTTCCTGATACTTGATAATCTTTTTGGAGAAAAAGCTGCATGGTCCATACTGCTTTTGTTTAGAATTTGCTTTGGATTTTGAAAGAGAAGACTATGAGAGGACTATTATACAAAATCTATTCTGTAATCCCATTTCCAATGTACTGCAAAAAATCTGTTATAAACATGAAAATGTAAGACAGCTTTTACCTAATATAGTTTATATTTTGCAGAATCACTGTAATTTAGTCTAGTCTTTCCATTCCCATAGAAAAATGCCCAACATATATTGATAAGTTAAAAAGCAACTCCCATAGAAGGTGGGTTGTGGTTACCAGGGCCATGAGGTGGGGGGGAGGTCCTAACTTCCAACATGAGGGAATCTTTTGGGGTGATGGAAATAGTCTATATTTTGATTGTGGTGTTGATTATAGAATGGTAAACTAAACCCATACAATATGTGCAATAGAACAGTTGGATTGGATTGTATGAAAATTATATCTCAACAAGCCAGAATAATAAAAAGAAAATCTCAGAATAATACAGACAGGATGAACCTATTAATGCAAGAAAAACAGAAAATAATGCAAATTATCTTGTGCTACATCCATGTCTACACCTATGTCGATATCTGTGTTCACATCTATGTCCATGTTGTCTTCTATATAAAGCCGACATTTCTACCTCTTCTAACGTCTTCACTTGTATTTCTATCTCCACCTCTGTTGTTATATCTCTTTCAGGATGGTATTGCATGGCAGTAAAACCATAGACTCTGGAACAAAGGAGCTTGATTCAAATTCAGCTGTGTCACTTACTAGCTGTGTGAACTTAGGCAAGTCACTTACTTTCCCTGTGCCTCAGTTTTATTACCCACAAAATTGGGATAATAAATTTATCATCTATAAAATTGGGTTCGCATTTTGTTGATTATAAGGTCTACATAACTTAATCTTTGTAAGAGTGTTTGGTAAAGATTGTGGCACATGATAAGCACTATGTAAGTTTTATCATGTTATCTATATCTTTAAGTGCATAGAAAGTGGCTTGGAGGGTTATTTATCTCTGATGAAGGCCCTGGTATTTGGGAAAAGTGAATATTTCTATTTATTTTTGTTATAACCAGCACATATTACTTGTATTATTATTTTTTAATTAAAATAAAATAAATAAGCAAGCAATAAGTACCATTTCGAGAATAAATTTGGTTTATACCAATGGAAACTCTATGTGGTTCCCATTACTCTCAGTTTCCCTGGGGGCCAGAACGTAAGCTCAAAGTGGCCCTCTCATAAGGCCAGATGGGACCAGGAGCTTAGTGGCTTCAAGTCAGAATAGTTCTCTTGGCTCTGCTGGCCCCTCCAAGGCTGTCGCCACTGCTGCTGTCACTCACTTCTGAGGTTGCTGCGTAGGCTTTGCCTTAGTTTGCCACAGGGCTGCTGATGCAAAGTACCAGAAAAATGTTGGGTTTTATAATGGGAATTTTAGTTAAGGTAAAAGCTTACAATTCCAAAGCAGTGAAATCTCCAAATCAAGGTATCCGCAGAGAAGCTTTCTTACCAAAGTCAGCTACTGGTGTTCCTGGTGGCCTGCTATGTGGTGAAGCAAGATGGCAGCCGATTTCGGCTGAGGTCCCTGCCCAGCTGTGGGCAATCTGGCCTATAGCTGGTCTCCTTCTGGGGCTTTTCTCTCAGCCTTGGCTTCTCTGCTTGCTTCCTGAGCCCAGCTGTGGGCATCAGGCTTAGGGCTCTTCTCTTCAGCCTTGAGCTACTCTGTGGGCCCAGCACCTTGTGGGGCTCTTTGTGCGCCTCAATGCTTTGCTGATTCCAGATTCTGGGCTCTCTCAGACTCTCAGGGCTTCTTTGTGTTCCTCCCTCTCACATAGCAGGATCAAAATGGCAGCTTCCTTTCGCCCTCTTTCTCTCTTTTTCTGTCTCTGTTTATGCAGTGCTCCAGTAAGAAGGTGGAGACCCAACCTGAGTCATGCCTCACTGGCAAAAAAAAATTTTTTTTTTGGTTCACCAAATTCAAACTGTCATGGGCCTGGTCAGGACAATTTTGTTTTTTCCCCGGAGTTTTTGCATGTTTAACCAGAAAGGTTTGCTCTATACATGTATGTATTTGGGTACACAGAATTCTAGAATCTGGGAGGCCATGAGCGTAATGATTTTTAGAGACTAGGGTGAGCAATATTAGGCTGGGGACCTAGATACACTGTGGGAAAATCTGCCATGGAAAAGAGCCTTCTCTTCTAAGATAATCAGGCTGTAGGAAACCCTGTTTGGAACAAAGTGGGAGAAATTACTTATGTGTTGATAAGCCACCAGATGTTGAGACTTATTCTTTTAAATAATTTGACTCTGAACTTTTTTTGTTATGGTTACATATCCCCCCCCTTTCTTCTTCTGCTTGCTGTGTTCATTTTTTGTGTTCTTCTGTGTCTGCTTGTCTCCCCTTGTTGCGGCGACACGCCGAGTCAGGTCACCGCACAGGCGGCTCTGCTCCATTTGCGGGCGGGTCTGCTTCTGTTCACAGGTGGCTCTGCTCTGTTCGCGGGTGACTTGCCCTGCCCGTGGTGGCTTTGCCCTGCCCGTGGTGGCTTTTTTTTGCCCTGCCTACGGTGGCGCTGCCCCACCCATGGCAGCTTGCCCTTCTTAAGGCGGTCTGCCCACCTGGAGAAGCCCCGGGAACTGAAACTGGGGCCTCCCATGTGGTGAACCAGTGTCCTATCCACTGGGCTACAGCCGGCCCCCCTGACTCTGAACTTTTAACCAATATATATATATACTGATTGAAATGCCTCTTTTCCATTTTGGCTAAATGAAAAGATGAATTAATAGAGGATAATTAGGCAATTTTAACGTGAGAGGTCAACTGGGTCACACACTGTCTTTATATTGCTCTTCTGAATCCATTTGTGAAATACTTTGTTTTTTTCTTTGTATTCCCCTTTCTTAGGAGTCTCTTTTTTCTCCTATTGAATTTTGAAAGTGAGTAGAGTTGCCTAGCCATGTGTATTTACTAATTTATCAGGTATGTCCCAAACACGAAATTCTTGTGGCTAAAAGTTTTACTGTTTGTTTTAGTACAAGTCAATTAAAATGTGAGTGCAGTATACCAAATAACTCGGTGATGAAGATACATATGGTTTTAAGCCCTGCATGCATATTCTTGAAAGGGTGTCCTGAGTCCTGTAAAAGCACATGCCTGACCTTATTTACCTGCTGCTGCTCATGAGGTAGCACAGTTGTCATTTGGATCTTCAGTGGAGGCTGTGGGTAAATGAGGAAGGAGAGAAAGCTTGTTTGTTGACACCATTTCTCTGGCATAATAACAAGAACTTAGATTAGGCAAACCAAAGAATGAATAAGAGTATGGTAGGTGGCTTCTAGGAATCTAGAAGACTTTTTATTATCTGCAAATTTTGGGTGTCTTCATAGGTTAGAACAAAGTCATCCCCATCTGCATACATAATTACACAAATTCTTTAAACGCTTCCAATTTTGGCTGAGGGTGGGATCTGTGTTCCTAATGAGTTGAAAAATTCTGTTGCACTCAGATTTATTATTATTTTTTTAACTTGATTTGGCTGAGATTTATCCTATTTCATTCAATAGATGTATCAGATAAGAAGGAATTGACCAGAAATGGACAGGTAAAATAGTCTACTTTTAGCATTGCAAATACTGTTTGAAAATATATAAAATTTAAGTAAATCTAATGTAATGATGTATTGAATAAGTATCCCCGAATATGAATAATGAGCTCTGATTAAAAAGATTTTTATCTCATTTTCTAAGTGCCTCTATATTTTCATTGAGGCCTTTATGATGAGTCCTAAAATCTAATTTTTTTTCTATTTTGGATTGAATTTAGGCCATTCAGACAAAGGATTGGAAACTAGTAATCAACAAAGCAAGGAAATGATCCCTAGGTGTCTATGAAAGTTATTAGGGTCAGTCTTTGCCAACTCAGGCAGAATTTTTATGATATAATATATTCAGAGTTTTTTGTACACATTTGGGAACCCATAGGAAACTCACACTTTAGAAGCAACTCCTGACTTTTAAGGTAATCACCTAGTTTGATAATGCAAGGCTAGTGTTCATTTAAGTTGATTTACTTAATGTGTTTTTTCTATTTTTTATTTTTGATGGCTCACATAAAATGTAGCAGACTGTCAAGAACTCAAAAGGATGTGTTTTCTGTCGATTCACAGCTTGGGTGGAATTGGTTGAAATGTGAGCTCCTTCATTTGACCTTAATGTAACCCTGACCTGGAAGGACAGCATGTCTCTAGGGGTGGAAGATAATTTAATTTCCATGCATGTCAAGTCCTACATTTCTTCTGTGTGGAGGCTGCAGATAAGTGTCAAATTCTGCAGAATCAGGTGTTGTGTGTTGGAGATGTGGAGTGCATTCTCCAGGGGTTAAAGTTGAGACCACCAAGTAGACTTCATTTTAAGGCCTTAGGGGAACTTTGAAACTGTAGATTGTGAAGATGGAAAATATTTCCTTACCCTGTAAACTATTCATCTTCTACTTTACTTTTAATATGTGTGCTTATGATAGCATCAACAAAGAAAGTTCCAAAGGCGATACTTAGAACATCTAAGTTTATTATTTTATACTTTTCCAGCTGAAAACAACGGTTGAAAATTCCAGTGTGTCAAACAGTGGAGTTTATATTTCTAATGTGTTCCCTATGTTTGTCATCCCCAAAGAATTGAAGCACACTGCTCTCAAAGATTAAATGTAGGAAACTTTGCAATATCTACAAGATAAGGTAATTCTACTTGGCTTCTTGAATTTCCTTCTTTTTCCACATATCTCTGGTTTGTGGAAGATTTTTATTATCTTGTAGAGCTATGAAAATTTCCAGCAAGACCAAAGTTAGTGGCCTAACATGATTTAACACTTCTATGATTCTGATATCATAGTTATGGGGTTCAGTATAAGGTGATCTCATCTCCACTTCATACTGTTAGTCTCTCTGTGGACCTGCAAGGTCATTAGCCTACTTTAAGAACCTCCCCCATTCTTATAAGTGAGTTATAGTAGCAAAGAAGGAAATGGTTTTAGAATGGTCACTGGATGAGTCATGAGTGAGGAAGATTCAAAGAATACCTCCAGCTGAGAGATCCTTTGCAAAGCTCCTACTGGTTTGGCCATGGTAGCCTCCTTATACAATGAAAAAAAATATTTCTCTATAAATCCAGAGTAACAGATTATATACATGACTGAAGTAATACCTTAGGTATTTAAATAACAAATGAAACTACTAGATAATATGTTTTTCATTTGGTGGATAATGTTTTCATGGCATCTTGCTCAGAGACCCAATTCCTATCTCTGTGCTTCACTTTGGAATTTTTCAGGCTGGATTTTTTGTGTGCAGTGAGGAAAAGAATAAGCTGGACAAAAGAAGAGGAGTAGTTCATTTATATTAATGAGTTCATATATTAATGCTCCATGCAGTCATTCGGGGATCTAGGCTCCTTCTACACTGTGGCTCACCATCTCTCATATATGTCTTCTGGTTCATTTGATATCAGTCACCTGTAATTAAGGAGAAGAAAGAGCCTGAAGAATATCTACCTGTCTTAACTGCCTCTGAGCAGAGGTGAAAAATGTACAAGAAGTCTAGAAAATGTGTACTTAGGAAGAGGAATAGTAATGGTTGAACTTATAGCCAATCTCTGTCATTGGTGGCATGTAGGATAGGAAATAAAGTCTACTGAAAGGGTGAACTTTTTTCTCCAGGAGTGGGGCAGGATAGATGGAAAATATTTTGTGTTCTAGTTCCCTCCAAACTATGGCAGTATTACAAGCTTTACCTCTGTGCTAATTTTGGCCATTTTGTGGTTGTAGCTTTTTCCTATGGTAATCATTTCAAATTGTGGCAAGTATTTTCTGGTCAGAGTCACATAAACTCCTTCCCACTTTTGCGATCCCTGGCTAAAAGTTGATGAAGCTTTTGCCATCTGTTTGGGAAACTTATCCTTTCAAATATTCATAAGGTACCGACTTCTAAGGCCAAGATCCGGGGTTGGATGGAGACCAAGCCTCTCCACGAATGCCATGAATTGGTGTGGTTAACAGTACGACATTTGGTGCCACAATCTTCTTATGAATGTGACATACATACAATTTAAGCTTGAGGCTTGATTGCATCCCTTCCAGGAAAGAGCCCTGAGGAGGACAAAGGACATTAAACTAAAAATAGCATTATTTGTAGGCAAGAAAGGGGCTATATCCAGACATGGCACTTTCAAAGGATTTTGAAGCTAACACGAAGAGAAAATGCTATACTATATTCTGATTTCAAATAGTGAAATCTAGCTTCCCCTTCTTTACATAGACACTATCTTCTTCATGAACCTAAAATTTGAAATTACATGGTTTTTTTTTCTCTCACATTTCATGATTTAATATACTTACAGAAAATTCATAGTGGCATTAACACAATGGAGCTGGAGAGATGTTTTAATTATTTCCCTTTTGCTTCCAGAGGTCATTGTCATTTGGCCCTAGAAATTAAGAATTTGAATAATTCATTTCTATGTCCTGGGAACAATAGAATGTGTTTAAAGGCACCAGAATGTTCACTTATTTTAATTCCAGTTTTCAAACACCAGGATAAATGCCCTGAAAATGTTTCTGTTTGGGGAAAAGTCACCTTCAGTACAAAGTCTTATGCTTTGGAAAACAAATCAGATTGCTAGTTTTTCATCATAAACATGTGATTTAGCAAGCAGCTGTGTGCCTTCATGTGGTCTCTGGCACATGCTTTTTGGTAACCAATTTACTTTTGCTTTTTGGGATATGCATTTACTTTCAAAAATGTTCATAGTAAATCAGTATTGAATATTAGGTTAAAAATACTTTTTTTCTGAAGTAGTACATTCAGCCATAGTACCCTGAGAACCATGTTACAACTTGATGGGAACTATATTTCCAGTGATGTGTTGCAAAAATAGAATAACAAAATTTTTTTTTAAAAAAGCTGTTAATAAAAAAAAATCAGACTCAATTGGAGGCTAACTCTTTAAAACAAATGATTACTCATTAGGATTGTATAGAATTTGTTAGGTGGGCAAGAAAGTGATGGAGTTAAATTTTCTCTGGGCCAAAGAGAAACACAATTTGGATACTGGCTGGTACATTTCTTACAACTAACTAAAATCTGTGCATTCTTAAGTGAACAGCAGTCATTGATCTAAAAATTGTTACAATTTGGTATATAAAACTTAGGCTTGTGCCAATTGTGTCTATGGCATTATTTACTTTTTCATGGATTTTTTTTCACTTTTATTGAAATCTAGGTAACTTACTAATATGAGGAGTGGTCATCACATGTATGCCATTTCACAAAACAGATCTGGCCCTACTGTTGTCAGATATGCCTTAAAGTCCAGGAGCACACAGCATAAACTGGAGTCAGACTTTTAATGAGTAAAACCCTGTTTTTTTCTTGATTTGAATTCAATTAAGCTCCTTAATAAAAAATGTTTATGTCCACTTCATTTTTATTGTCTTTTACTGTTGCTGCTAGCTGTAAACAAAAAGATTTAAAATTACGTGGAAACAGAAACACAGGAAATATAATAGACATTTTTCCAAAACACCTTTGAAACATATTAAAATTCTCCTTCCTTTTCCACTGAATTCTTAGAGACCTTTTTCTTTTAAAAAATTACACAATAAATGGAAATCATTTTTATTTAAAGAAAAAATGCTAAACCTCAAAGCAAAAGATATGGGAATACTTACTACTTGAAAAGATTCTTGTATTTAGCCTATTTTAAGTCCTAAAAGTTAAAAATATTAGCATTCAGGGAAGTATATTCAGAAAATGCAAATACCAGGAAAACTAATTAGCAAAAATATGTTTTAAAAATAAGTAGTTTTTAAAAGTATCATTTTTCAATTCAAATCAATTTGACAAATATTTTTGATTCAGTTATAGAAATAAAGATTTCTGAGATTTATGTAATTCCTTTAACAACCCTTCCAAATCACCATAATTTCATACCTTGTATGAAATACACCTATGCTGAATATTAAACAGGATTTTTATTGTGAGTTGCTGCATGGCAAACAAAGTCCCCTTGTCCCCCTGTTTTGCCACCCTCCCTACTAGATTTAACACTTTTGCTAAAAATAGTATGAGGAATTATACCATATAGTGTTTAAATATACTTAAGTATTATCTACCTGAATAATATTGGGGAAATGTGCCAATGAATACTGGGTCATGAAACTTTGTAAACTTTCATAGCAATCACTCTGGTACCTACTATTGTTCCTCAGGACAAGAAATAATTTGGGGGGCAAAGCCCATTTTGTATATAGCAAATTGGAACTTTGATTTACACAGTGTATCTTACTTGCATTCGCATGTTGTCTTTTCATATGCCTCCTGACACTCTTTTGGCAGAGATAACACTTCATTCCCGCTCTTCAGTCTTTCCTCATGAAGCAGATAGCCTTGTAAAAGCTGCGTGACTCACATTTTCTTTTGTGGAAATGCACTCATCATCAAATCCATGAAGTGCTCATCCAAAGACTTACAATTTTACAACCACCATCCAGAGGCCCAGAAGTGCAAGTTAATGCAATGCAGTTACATTACTGGCCTCTTAATAGGCCTTTGAGCTGAAGTAACTTTCACGTCATTTGGAATATGGAAATGAACAGCCTGTTGTCTCTGTCAGGTGGATTAAACTTAAACTACTTCAGCCATCCAGAAAAGCATTCTAGCATCTCTTGAGACTCCATCAATATATAAAGCAGGCATGCCCAGTTGAATTACAAAATTATCTAAAACTGCAAGAAAAAGTGATTGTGTTTCTTTGATCTGTAGACTTGAGGTATTTCCTTAATTCTTAATTATAAGGGATCATTCTTTAGGTCTGCTTAAATCACATTTGTTTTATTTTGATAATTCACTAATATCTGCAGGCATTGTATTTTAGAATATAAAAGTGAATGGGCTTAAATTTGAATAGGCTATAGGTAGTAAGAGCACCTTGGTACAGGTGCTGTAAAATGCTTGGGCTTGTGAGCTTTCAAAAATGTGGAGTCTCTTTTGGTAAAGGATGAGGGTAACATCGATGGTGCTGTTGTGGGATTGCTGTGGAGTAGGAGAGGCAGTTACCCATATAGGGTACTTGAGGTACAGTCTTGTATGGAACTACAGAAATAGTTTCCTACTTAGATGTTTTCTAATTCTCTTTCCCTGGAGACAAGCCTTGTAAATGAGAAATAAAGTAGATTACTACCTCTTCTTCTGGAATTTCTTCTCCTTAAAGACCAGGACAGTTTTACATTCCCCATCATAGCTGTTCTCTCCCTACTTCGCTGGTAAGTTCTCACCCAGTTTGATTTAGCCCAGATGAATTCTTTGCATAACCAGAGCTTTCAGAGCTTTAACTGAATCAGATGCTTGCTATAATTCGGTGCTGTGAAATCTTCAAATTATAAGCCACAGGATCAAGAAGATGTGACCATCTTGCCCCAGCAATATAATTTCTCCAGTGCCAAAGTATAGAACTTACAAAAACAGAAATAAACTGCTGATTCTGGGTATTTTCTATATTTTTAAAAATATTAAATTTTGGCCTCTGGTGTGCCTCTTGAAGTGCCACTGAAATAAAATGAAGGCACATGTCTTTTCCAAGCAGGGTTTTGGCATTTTTCTTCTGAAAACATTAAAAAACACTTGGTTCTCATTTTATATATACTGTTACATGCACATTAATAAGCCCGAAACTTTTGAATCATTTAATCAGACAGTCACCATATGAATTAAGCACTAGGGTGTGCATACTGAAGAACAGATATTGTTCCTGTTTTACAGAGCCTTGTAGTTTAAAGGGGGAAGATTTTTTAAAAATTGGCGAGAGCTATCTATCAGTTATTTATCTATAATCTATCATCTATCTGTCATCTATCATATCTACCTACCTACCTACCTACCTACCTACCTACCTATCTATCCCTCTATCTCTATCTAAATGGTGAAATGCTAGAAAGAGAAAGGAAGAGAGGAGGAAAGAGAGAACCACAACACAGCAACTCAACAAATGTGTGGAAGGGGTCGAAGGCTAGAGCTTGGGAATGCTAAGGATGAATTTATGCAGATTAAAAGTTACTAACTAGCTTTTGGACATGACTTTCTAAAGAGGTCAATGGAATAATTTGATTGGTTGCATAAGAAATTCTCCCTCTTGAAATTCTTTTGTGGATCCACAGATGATCCTGTTTAAAATGCGGCACTTGTGACTTTTTGAACACTTTCTGGTTCTGAAACAGAATCTTGAGCCTGTCTTGAGCCTCCCCCCTCGAGCCACTACCCCACTTTATCATACTCTGTCATCTACTGACTCCCTAGTGAATGATTTATTTTGAAGTTTTTATTTTAATTTTCTCCTCTCACTTTAGCTTTAGATTGATAGTCCTCCTCTCTTGACATCTGTTCTGCCTCTCTGAGAAGGCTGTCCAAACGTAGCACGTTACAGTGTTTCTTTATTATCTTTTTGAAACAACAGTGTGTAGATGTTTGACCATAATTCAAGAAGCTTGTTGGAGGGTGTGAGGAATTTGCTGAGGAAAAGTGCAGTACATAGGGAGGTTGGAAAGCAGGCAACCACATGGTGCAACAGGAAAAGAAAATCCAATATGCTTAGTTCTCATTTCCCAGCAAACTTCCCCCATTGTCAAACCCAAGCAGCAGTGTGGGGAAGTTTCCTGAGTCCTTGTTCTATGTAAAGGGATAAGCATCTCATGCTAACCATGATGGGAACACCCAACAGAGATCAAAGTG
>PVKH010005922.1:0-21562 GCA_004027955.1 Chaetophractus vellerosus
CCTGGGTCTGGTCCTTGTTGAGCAAACACTCCAGCAGGCACTGAACTGAGAGCTGCCAAAGGGCGCCGCCTGCTGGCGGACCAGGGAAGTGCAGTGAGGACATTAAAAGGAAATAAGGGAGGCTTTTTCCAGCCCTTGCAGCCTCCCTCCCCAAGGCTCTAGGAAGAGGGTCTGCAACCAATTACTAGGTCCAGAGCCCAGTTTTGAGAAACTAAGAGGGACAATCCTAAAGACCCAGAACAGGTTGAAGCAAGACTCAAAGAGCAGCAGTAACAGCCTCCAGCCACTAAACCCCTAAGGAGGAGAGAGAAATCGAGCATCTCAGTAAACTCACCATCATAATCAGATGCCTAGAGAGCAGCAAAGCATTACAAGCCATACTAAGAAAACAGAAGAAATGGCCCAAGAAAACGAATATATCAAAGCCCCAGATGAGACACAGGATTTGAGACAACTAATTAACGAGAGTCATACAAATTTCCAAAATCAAATTAATGAGTTGAAAGACAACATGGCTAAAGAGATAAAGGACACCAAGAAGACACTAAGCAAGCATAAAGAATTTGACAACCTGAGTAAAAGACTAACAGAGCTTATGGGAATGAAAGACACAATAGGTGAGACCAAAAACACAAAAGAGGCATACAACAGCAGACTCGAAGTGACAGAGGAAAGAATAAGCGATACTGAAGACAGAGCAGCTGAAACTGAAGAGAGAGAAAAGAGGGAGAAAAGAATGGAAAAAATTGAGCAGGGGCTCAGGGAGTTGAATGATAACAGGAAACACAACAACATACGTGTCATGGGAGATCCAGAAGGAGAAGAGAAGGGAAAAGGGGCAGAAAGAGTATTTGAGGAAATAACGGCTGAAAAATTCCCAACTCTCACAAAAGAAATGTGAAGAAGCGCAGGGTGCCCCAATAAGAATAAATCCGAACAGACCTGCTCCAGGGTACATACTACTCAGAATGTCAAATGTCAAAGATAAAGAGAAAATTCTGAGAGCAGCAAGGGAGAAGCAAACGATCACTTATAAGGGACGCCCAGTAAGACTTAGCACAGATTTCTCATAAGAAACCATGGAGATGAGAAGACAGTGGTATGATACAATTAGGATACTGAAAGAGAAAAACTGCCAGCTGAGAATTATTTTTTTAAAGATTTATTTTTTATTTATTATATATCCCCCTTTCTGTTTGTTCTTGTTGTGTTCATTTTTGCGTTCTTCTGTGTCTGTCTCCCCCCACTGCGGCGACCCACCAAGTCAGCTCGCCGCACGGCGGCCTGCCTGCTTCATGGTGGCCTTCCCTGCCCACGGTGGCTTGCCTTCTGGAGGCGGTCTGCCTACTCAAGGAGGCCCCGAGCACCGAACCCGGGGACTCCCACGGAGCCCTACCAATTGAGCTACAGCCGGTTCCCTAAGAATTCTTTATCTCACAAAATTGTCCTTCAAATATGAAGGTGAGTATAAAATATTCACAAATAAACATGAACTAAGAGAATTCACAAAAAAGAATCCACCTTTGCAGGAAATATTAAAGGAAGCCTTATAGCCCAAAAGAAAAAGACAGGAGAGAGGCTTGGAGGAGAGTGCAGAAGACAGGAATAGCAAAGTAAATAAAAGAGTAAAAAAGACAGGCGAAAATAAGATATGACAAAGAATAAACTGATGGAAGTAAATAATGCAGTTACAGTAATATCACTAAATGTTAATGGATTAAGCTCCCTAATCCAAAGATACAGGCTGACAGAATGGATAAAATACCATGAGCCATCCATATGGTACCTACAAGAGACTCACCTTAGACCCAGGGATACGATCTGGCTAAAAGTGAAAGGCTGGGAAAAGACACTCCATGCAAGCAGTAAATGCAAAACAGTGATAAGAGATGCAGAAGTCCATTATATATTAATAAAGAGACAATCCACCAGGAAGCAGTAATAGTGGTAAATATATATTCACCTAACAGGGTGCCCTGAAGTACATGAGGCAAACTCCGACAAAACTGAAGGGAGGGACTAGGTGTAGCTCAGTGGTTGAGCGCCTGCTTCACATGTATGAGGTCCTGGGTCCAACCCCTAAAACGTCCTAAAATGAAAAAAAAACTGAAGTGAGGAATAAACATCTCAACAATAATAGCTGGAGACTCCAACACCCCACTCACATCATTAGACAGAAAAACTAGACAGAAGATCAATAAGGAAACAGAGAACCTGAACAATACGACCTACAGACATATGCAGAAGGCTGCACCCCCAGTCAGCGGGTTATACCTTCTTCTCAAGTGCTCATGGATCTTTCTCCAGGATAGACCACATGCTAGGTCACAAAGCAGCTCTCAATAGATATAAAAAGACAGAAATCACACAGATCATAATGGAATGAAGCTGAATGTCGATAAGAAATAGGAAAGGGGGAAATTTGTAAACATGTGGAGGCTAAACAACATACCCCTAAAGAAACAGTGGGTCAAAGAAGAAATTGGAAGAGAAATTAGTAACTAACTGGAGACAAATGAAAACGAGAAAAGAAGTTATCAAAACTAATGGGATGGGGGCCGGCTCAATAGCCCAGTGGATAGGGCGCCGGCATACCACATGGGAGGCCCCGGGTTCGGTTCCCGGGGACCTCTCCTAGCGGGCAGACCGCCTTGAGAATGGCAAGCCGCCATGGGCGGGCCGGAGCCGCCATGGGCAGGGCAAGAAGCTGCCACGGACAGGGCAAGAGCCGCCACGGGCAGGGCAGGTCGCCCGCGGATGGAGCGCAGCCAGCCACCCGCAAACTGAAGCAAGCGCCGGCCGTGAACGGACGCAGAGACCGCCCACAAGCGGAGAAAGCCGTGCCTGCGCAGTGACCAAGTCTCGGCGCATCGCCGCAACGGGGGGGAAGGGGAGATATGTAATAAAATAAATAAATCTTTTAAAAAAAAAAAAAGCAACTGGAAAAATGGTAACAGACTTAGCAAACCTGAGAATTTGGAAACTAATATTGGCAGAGGGAAAAGTGGAAAATCATGGTGATTTATAGCACAGAATATATAAAAGCCTCAGGAAGTGGCAGTACTAGATAACTGGAAGTATAAGTGAAAGTGAAGCAAAAATCCCACTAGTGAAATGTTTTAGAGTTGAGACATTTTTCACCAAACCATCTATGTGCTGACATATCCAGCAGTCCTTGAATGAAATTTTTAACCTTAATATGTCAGGTTATCCTGCATAACCCACTGAGCCCACTGAGATATACAAGGACATCCAGATGACAAGAAGCTTCAAGTCTTTTTAAGATATTTTCCCAATAACTTCCTATCTTTTATTCTCACTTTCTATTGGTTTTTATGCTCTAAGCATTATGTTATCAAAATAAAATAATATAAAATGCATAATATCTTGAACAACTTTGGATTTTAAAGGATGTGTTTGAAGTTACAGTATGAAATTACCCTTCAATAAAGTTGTAAAGTAGAAGTTTCATTTTTTAAAATACTAAGAAAAATAGAAATATGAAAACAATAACTTTTTAAGCATTCTAGTAATGGACATGATTTAAAGACATAATATAGATAAATTACATAAAATATCAGTAAGTTCTAAAATTAATTACCTTGTTTAACAAAGGAAAAGTCAACTTAGTTCTTTGATCATCATTATGCATTACAGATAATTTTTCCAAAATAAAATACAAAATCAACTTTCAAAATATCTGGCCTAATTAATCTAAAACTTACTAAAGATGTCATATCGTGCCCCAAATTTGCACAACTATGGAGTAAAGAGTCCCCAGTTCAGACTAGGTCTTCTGAGTCCAGATCCAATATCTCTCTGCAAATAGAATTATTGTTCTTGACTAGATTTTCTTTCAGTAATATAAATGTGTACATGTTAGGCTACTGGAATTTCTAGTCATTGGAGTATAAAGAAATAATAGTACAAGGTTTTACAAAGTTTGTATTTAATGTTCTCATTCCTTAAACCCCTGTGAATGCCATTCCCAGGATAGACACCATATATCAATTCCTTTTGCTCTTCCTTTCTAATCCTGAACTCTCTGGCTACTGATCTCACTTCTGTGAATCTCACTATTTGGACTTGGAAACCCCGCACTCTCGGTATGAAAAATGACTGGGCATTGTTTTTTAAAAGCCCAAATAATGCAAGTAATTAAGGAGCTAGGACATAAGTGTTTGATGTCTTGCCTTATTTTAATAAGGGATTTTCAGATCAGTGAAGGGCTTACCAAAGTGTTGGTGGCCAATAGGCCTTCTTAGAATTTCCTTAAAGTAGCCATTCTCAAAATAATTCCCCCTAATCTGTCACATCAGCAGGAAAATGTTCACATGCAAGTACCACTCCCATCAGTGGACACATTAAGGGATGCTGCAGGCATCAAATAGGTTGTATATTTGGGACCAGTATCTGGAAAGCTTGGCTATCAGTGGTGAATATTGACCACATTAGAGAATTTACGGTGGAATCAACACTTTGCAATCATGACATACAGCATTGTTAGCCTAACATTAAATCATGTTTGCTAATAGACTATATGTAAAAAAAGGCTATTTTCTAAAAAATAAACAACCCTATTAGGAAATAAGAATTAGAATTGTACAGAGGTAGGAGCCTAGGCCCCAAGTCTTGCACATCTTGCAACTTTTTACCTTTGTGACCTCAGAAAATTATTCACTCTTTCTAAGCCTGTCTTTATCTCTAAAATATAATAACAATATCTAACTCTGTAGGGTGGATTTGAGGCTTTGACAAGATAAGGCATATTAATCACTTAGTACAGCACACCTGGCAGAGAACAGTTTCTTAATGAATAGGATCTATTATTATTGTTGTTCCTGTTGTTGTGCAGTTATACTAGAAAAATATGTAGCCTTTTCCTAAAAGAATGTTTATAAGTAAAAAATTAAATCAAAGTTTACCAAAGCCTTTAAATAGTAGAGTGAAAAAGAATTGAAACTTTAAAATGACTTGGGATTTTTTTGAAAATCATTAAGCTTTAGAATCAGTTTATTATTAATACCTCATTATGTGCAAAAATTATATGATCTATACATTTTTACTTGCATAATATCCCTTTTATCTATGTACCTCTATCCCACACTTTTGAAAAGCATAAGTCTCTATTGTCCTCTTCCCCGTGGCCAGCTGCTGGTTGATAGCAGAAAGCAGTCTTGAACCTCTAACAATGTCAAAAGATCAAGTGAAAAGTTGACAATTACATTTAATTAAAAGCTGATTGCTAGGATTAAGTTGAAGAATGTATTATCAGTATTAACACCTCTATTTCACCTCTTATCTATTAGTGGAGTCTGAGCACTATAAAGAACTAAAGCTCATAATTGCAGAGAGAACTTGGTAGAGAACAATTAGGCATTATTCCTACTACTGAAGTAATACGATAGATTGTAAAATAAAGTATACTAAAAATGTGAGTAAGTACGATGATATAGGATTCTAATTCATCATATATGATGGAAGAATTAACTATTCAAATTTTTAAGCATAAGTAAAGATCTTATTCTAAAGTGTTGTTTCAAATAAGCAGCAGCATATCTAGAAAATTAGGATGGGGGATTTCTAGTTTTTATTAATTATAAAATTAGTTATTGAGACAGAACATTTGGTGATGTTGCATAAAGGGTAGTGATAGTAGTAGCATTTGTATTTTATTTTATTAGAAATTAATAAACAATACACATCAGCAATTATTCTTTAGATCTTGTTGATGTATTGCTTTTTTTTTTGCAAATGTATTTTGGACAACCAGTAGGTCTAAAACTGTTGGCTTCTGATAACTATACAATGTGACATGACTACCTAATTTTTATCCACGTTTTTGTCCCATAGAATAGATTATGATGATATACCTTGGCATGGCACATAAAGTAACTCATTTAACATAAAGTTTTACATATTTTGTTATTATTATTCTTCCAAAGAGATCATTTAGTCTGTCAAAATCTTAAGAAAGAACAAATACAAGAATCCCTCCACAGTGAAACAACCAGCTCATTCCATGTCAAATGAGAATCATTCAGGAGACTGCTAGAGCTGTGAAGCACCAGAAATAATCTGAGATTTCTTTGTAAACTAGTTGGCCAAGGGTGTTGGCTTAAAGAGGTAGTAAAGATTGCCCCATTGCTGTCACATTCTCATTTCTTTGTGGAAATATATTTTCTTCATGCAAATGATGCTTTTAGTTGTGGGTAGATTTCCAGTCTACTTATAAAATCCTCACATAGTGTATCATCTGTAATATTCCTTAAACATTAAGCAGGAAGTGGGGAGGATAAGAAGAGCAGACAAGTTATCTCAAAGATTAAATATAACAATTATAGAGTATCTTTATTAATTAAATATTTATTGTAAACTAGCTAGGAGATTAATAATTATTATGGAATTTTAGGAACAAAATCAATACTCAAAAACTGTCTTATAAAACATTTTGTCGTCCATTGGTAAGCAGGGTAATGTTTATACATTTACTGATATTAGTCATCACCCTATACTCTCAATGTGGAATTCAATATTAGGCTCTACACTGGATCCATTACACATGAGTATATTTTTTAAAAATTCCAAAGACAGCACGTTTTAAAATATTTGATAAGCAGCCTGTTCTTAAGGAATAAAACTAGTTTTAAAGAATATGTACTTTGACAAAAGAAGCCCGCTTCTAAGGCCTGTCATTTTCATCAAATTTTCTTCTTTAAGCCTCAGTTTCTTGGTATTAAAAAAATAGGGGTCATAAGAACATTGACTGGCTTTATATACTTCTAAGTTTGAGGTGATAATTCAATCAGATGTAAAAGTACCTTGTAGAGAGAAAATGTAATATGTGTTATCATTCATAAAACTTTCAGATTTAACTTAATTTTATTCAAATATATTATTCCTGTTGGTAAAACAGGAAAAACCTGAGCTACTCTGATAGTAATAAGGATCTCACAGCAGCCCATCACATACCACCAGGAAATCCTTAGGGCCTTCGCCCTTCTAGGTCACTAAGAGACCACTTAAAGGCTATACTAACTCCAAGTTTTGTTTGTTTTTAGTATGTTTTAGATAATAGTCCCTTCCATTAGAGTTCTTCTGTTTAGATATAGATGTTATGAAAGCTTATTACTTGAATTAGAATCTATGCTTGCCCAACTACCAGAGCAGCCAATGCAAGACAAATGTAAGATGTCTAATAGCTGCTGGGGTTTCCAAAAGGATTAATCAAGATCCAGCTGGCACAGAAATGGGCTTTCAGCATTGCCACATCTACTGGTTCAGACCATTTAGTACCCAATTTGTTATATGCATTTTGTGAAACTCTACCTAGATCTGCTCAATGTGGTTCATATGTTTCTAAATATATGACTCAGAAAAATTTAGAGTACATGCCTGTAGCAATTACTTTTTAATATTTTTTTGCAAAGGCTTTGTTTCTTTCTTCAGGCAAAGTTGACTTCACCAAATACAAACTGGAGCAAATTCTGTTATCTAGCGATCTAGATTGTAACAGAATAACATTGATATTATTTTTGCCATTATATTGTTGAAGAAACTGAGAGGCTCAAGGAGGTTAAAAGATTTCTCCAAGGTCACAAGATAGGGGAAGTGGTAAAGTGCATAATGAAACCCAGATGTCCTAATTAGGGTTAGACCTGTTGTGATTAAAAGTTCATAATAGGTGCCACCTTAAATTTATGAGTAAAGCTGGGGTGGTAGAGAAGTGAAGTGAGGTCTCTAAGGTAACACAGACTAAGTAGTCAAATTAAAACAAAAGCCAAGTCTTCTTGCAAGCCAGTACTTTTTCTACAATAAGATTCTGATTTCTAAACAATTCGTTTAATACATTAAACTGAAATGTTTTGTAGTTATTTTAAAATGTTATACAGTTCACATTGTTATAGTTTCAAACAGAATTTGTATGATGCATAAACACAACTATTTCCAAAGAATGGAAGAAGAAATTTGCCTAGCTCAATTTATTGAATAAGGCACAGTAAAACAATATGAAAATCAGAGAAGGAACAATAAAATAATTAAATCCAAAGGCAACCTCAATCATCAGCATAAATGAAAGTATACTTAACATGAATTCTTGCAAATCAAATCCATATATGCACACACATCGTAAACAAGTAGGGATTTCTGAGATAAAATATTGGTTTAATAATATTAGAATATCAAAGTTATTCACAATATAATCATTTCAATAAGGAAAAAAACCTGATAAAATTAATATCAAGTCCTGATAAAAATTTCTGGAAATCTACAATAGAAGGAAACTCTCTTAACTAAAGAGTATCACTTTAAAAAGAATAGGGGGAGCGGATGTAGCTCAGTGGTTGATTGCCTGCTTCCCATGTATGAGGTCCTGGGTTCAATCCCCACCACTTCCAAAAAAATAAATAAATAAAAATAAAAAGAACAGTAAAACATTATGCCAAAGATGAAAACATGAAAGTCTTCCTTATAAAATCAAATTGAAGAAAAGATTACCACTTTCATTACTTCAGTTCAATGTTGTTTCTGAGAGTCTTAGGCAATGTAATAATATAATGAGATAGTTTAAGAATTGGAAAAAACAAACAACAATATCTTTACTTACAGATATCATATTATTAAAAATAAGAGGGTTTAGGTAGCTCAATATACAACATTCAATTGCATTTCTATATATTGCCATAATGATTTATACATATATAATTTTTCAAAAAACTATAAAATACTAGCAAATTTATCATATTTCTATAAATTAACCTAAGAAAATATGCACATGATCCTTTTGAAGAAAATTATAAAATTATATTGAAATGGTTAATAAACCCCAGTAAAAATGGAGACACATATCATGCCCATGTATAGGAAGATAAAATATAACAATGATATCAAATATGTACACATTTTTCTTATAAAATCAATGAAATTCCAATAAATTTAAATGAGTTTTCATGTCATTTGATAGAATTTTTGTATATATATCTGATTCCAATATTTATATCAAAGGACATAGGGCAAGAATAAGCAATACAAAAAATAACAAAAAAATAAATTAAAAAGATAAGAATAAGCAACACAACCTCATGGAAGGAGAACAATATGGCAACTTTCCCTATCCAATACCAAGACTTAAGATGAAGCTATACTAATGAAGTTAGTGTTTTATTGGCTCATGGTTGACAATCTGTCCATTGGAATAGGACAGTGTTCCCAGAGACAGACATGTATATATGGAAAAATATGTATATACACATGTATACACAAATGATACATAACAGAACTGGTAATACAGACCAGTAAAGAAGATGACTGTTCTGTACATTATCCTAGAAAAACCAATAAAAAAGAAATATAAAAAGGGAGGGATCACAAAGAATCTACAAAGAGTGAATACTAAGCAATTATATTGAGAAAAATGGCAGCATCAAATGTTTTTTAAGAGAAATAGCATGATTTGTATTGTGTTTTAGAAAGAGTTACTTCCCATCCTTACAAGCTACTATTAGAAGATTTTTCCTAGTAATCTTTCTTTGCTTCCTTCCAAAAAGATTGTTGATGACTTTAAGAAAAAAAAAAAGCTTACTTCAATTACTTGACTAGTTGTCCCTGAGCTTTCCTTGCAGTCATCTGTTTCTTTCTTTTTTTTTTTAAGATTTATTTTTTATTTATTACATATCCCCTCCCCCCTTTCTGCTTGTTTTTGTTGTGTTCATTCTTGAGTTCTTCCGTGTCTGCTTGCAATCTCATCTGATTAATATTGTTGCCAAGAAATGTGGGAAATGAAATCTGTAGTCACTCATTTGAATGGAAAACACCACAGATAGGATCAAATACTCTATGCAACATATTTTTCTTGATTTTTAAAATTCATACATGACAAAATATAATTTCCCCAGCACATTTAAACAAAAACAATGATATTTTCAATAAGATCTATTAAGTACTTTCATATGCTTAACAAAATCAGATACTGTGCTAAGCACTTGGGAGAGAACGATCAAACGAACAGACATTGCTCTTGCCCTCATGTAGCTTACAGTTGAGCATGTGTGAGATTTTATACAGAGCACTATAAACATGATAACACTACTTAAGTTTTTAAAAATTGAGTCCATAAAATATATATCTTAAAATAATAAAATTAGAGTTTGTGAGGGAGCCATAGTTGATTGAAAATATATTTATTTCTAAAAGGTTTAAAATATATAAATAATAGTTCATTTATTTCACCAATATTGGTTCAACTATTGTTGTAATGTTAGACTTTTGCCTGAAGATTTTTTATGTTTTTTCACATTTTGAACTTTAAATCAAATGGATGTTTGTCTCCATTCCCAATTCATTCAAATAAATGGCTGAAACCTTTTCAACAATTTAATGTTGCATGAAATTCTATTGTACTATGCTTTCAATGTAACCATTCAAACTCTACAATGAATAAATATATGTGTATATCACATAACAACTAAAACAATTAATTTGTCAAAGTTAAAAGCACGTTGTTAAAATTTTCAATCTTTGAGCCATACTTCCCTTATGAATTCCTTGATTAAAAAAAGAAAAACACACATGCTTTTATGTCTAAACAGAACAAATATTTCCCGGCAACACTTGGAACCCTCTTTTTTGTTTTCTGGTTAAAAGGAAGAATAATGCTTTGAAGTTTAGCTGATTATTTCCTTAGAGTTTTTTTTATAAGTTTCAAAATTTAGCATAATGAGAATTTCTAAAGCTTTATTGAAAATTTCATACATTGGTTATAAACTCTTAAAGTTTTAAAGTACAGATTCAAATAAGAGTGATATCTTATGATGGACAACAAACTAAAGTTTACATAGCTTCATTAATAATATTTTCTATTAATTATGAATTATTAAACAATTTCAAAGATTTGAAGGTAAGAAAGTTGTGTGTGACTGTCCATGTAAGTCACAGAATGAGTAGCACAAGGAGGAAGGAAGAGAAAGGAAATGTTCAAATCCATTGTTTCAGGAGTGTTATTATAAATAATCATCAAGTATTTCCCAAACAAAAAAATAACTTATAAAAATAATATAAGTAATTAATAACTTATTCAGTAAATTTAACTAGTTTGGTTTAATTAATCATATATTTATAAATTTAAGAAATTAAATTGCCAGTGCATTTTGCTCAAAATGTATCAAAATCTTATTTGATAAATTGTGGCTAATTTATAACAACATCATTCAGAAGACAAGAGAGAAATGTTTGTTTTAGAAGTTCAAATAATGTAGTGCTGACACCAAAGAGTAAAATTCTTTTGCCCCTCCCAAGCCACCCAAAATCAAATTTGCAATAATAACATAACAATTTTATACCAACATTTTATGAAATCAGTAAATAGACATCTTTAGAAACTTTTACTCTTTCTGTTGACTTCTTACATAAAATCTCAGTAAAACCAGAGTTGAAGATTAATCATCTTCCCCTGAGATTTTATCATTAAGCCCCCAAATACATAGAAATTAGATAACAACCACTGTGACTATTCCAAAGGAAATAAGTACTTATGCTTGAAATAGGCAGAAAAGTGTCACTTATAAGCCACTTTCAGAAAGCATTATGCTAATGTTAATAATGTGAAACCCAGGTATCGAGCATTCAGTTCCAACCTAAATTGTATTCTCTTTCTGACTCCACAGATTTCAGTTATATTCGTTATTACAGAGATTCCCACCTAGAATTTTAGAATGTGCTTTTAAGTCCACAAAAAAACATCTTCCTAGAATTTCAGACCTCCAGCTCCTACGGACTTCTGCTTTATATGAAGCAAGACTCAGATTCAGTAGTTGGATATTTTTATTCAATTACTTATTGAAAATACACTCTAAAGGTAAGTCATTAAGTTCATTTAATTTAAAGCAAGTTTTAGGAAGTTTTTCTGATTCTTTACTTTAGTGGTTATTGCAAAAATAAATGTTTTGAAAAATAAATGTTAAAAAATGTTTATATTTTAATATATAAACATTTTACACCCACCACCAGGCTATTTTTTATTCTATCTGAGGAATTTTTTCCTGGCCAACGTTTATGTATCAAAACCTATGTGTTCTGAATTGCTTTCACTTTGTTCTTTTCTGTATATTTTCAATTATTCTTCCATTTTACAGTGACCAGTTTCTCAATTTCCCAGTGATAAAAATTGCTACCATTTTTATAACTTTAATGAGAGATGTGATCTGAGAACCCTCAGGGAACCCCAAGACCCATTCATTGGGTCCTTAAAAAGGAAGTATTTTCATAATAATGCTAAGATGTTAGTTTCCATTTTCACTCTAATATACTTGTGAGTGTAGAGTTGAATTTTACAGAGACTGTGTGATGTGTGATGATGTCATCTCTCTGATCTCTAAAGTAATGTGTGCTTATGTATTTTTGTGTTTTAAAAATTTCTATTTTATTTTCTAATATTGTAAATAAGATAGACATAGCCTAATAAAAACTCTTTAGAGTCATCAATAATTTTTAAGAGTGTAAAGGGATTCTAAGATAAAAAATTTTGAGATTGCTAATGTACCACTCAGAAGTCTTTATAACAACCTTCTTTTAAAAGTGTAAGATTACACAGCTTTAAAAAATACACTTTGAAAGTAATTCTGATTTGAAATATTGAGTTCACCCAACATCATTCGACCTCAACAAGCCACCTCACATTCCTGTTCTAAATATCCAATTTAAGAAATTCAGCTCAATCATCATTGCAAAAAGTAATTTAGCACAGTTCAATATGAAACATAATTCTTTTTGGAACATATTTTCTTTTTTGATATGATTAAGCATACACACAAAAAAGAGAATTATATAAGGAATAGACTACTATAATGAATCATCAAACATCAGCAGTAAGAGTAACTCTAATAGATACTCAGTTTTCTCATTTTGGCAATTGTAATGGTTTGAGAGTTTTATCTAATTATGAATTCCAAAAATATAAATTGAATCATGCTTGTAAACTGATCTGTTCATCTGGGCATGATTGGTTTATGATTAGGGTGTTAACTGGGCCACTGTCAGGAGGCATTGAGCTCCGCCCCTCGGTAGGTGTGGTCTCAAGTGTAAAAAACAAGGCAGCAAATTTGAGAAGCAGATTGTTGAGAAGCAGTTCTGATGTTGGAGAGGAGCGCTCCAGGAGAAGACAAGTGAGCCATTCGCCCGATAGTCTACAGCTGGCCTTGTGGAGAGACGCAAAAGTGTAGAGAGCCTCATGGTCTACAGCTGAACTTGTGGAGGAAACAGAAGCTAAGCCGGGAGAGAAACGCAGCCCCAGGAACAGAGGAAACCAGAAGCCTGAACCCTGGAGACGTCGGCAGCTGTCTTGCTCCAACACATGGACTTTGGTGAGGGAAGAAATTTATGCTTTGTGGCCTGGTAACTGTAAGCTTTTACCCCAAATAAATACCCTATATAAAAACCAACCAATTATTGATATATTGCAAAGCACCCCTTTGGCTGACTAATACAGCAATGAAGAACCTGAGACTGAGGAAAGTCAGAAGACTTTTCAAATGTCACATGGCCTGCACACAGTAGAGCCCAAACTCAAAGTATTTATTTCCTCAATGAAGTCCAAAAATCTTCATTAGTCTTATAATAAACAGCAAAAATATCAAGACCAAATGTAAGAAATTATCATGCACACGTAATATTAAGCTTTGGTCACTTTCAGTATGTTTCGTACTCAGTCCTGACAGCTGAAGTAGCAGCAGCTTCTCGGAATGGTTTAGAGGAAATCTCTGATTTCTTCCACCTTCGTGATTTTAAGATTTCCTTTGTTCTACTATGATGTGTGATACGATATTCTAAGTCCTTAATTATTTTTAAAAGTATGTTCGTATGGGGGATGTATTCACAATATAATTTTCACAAATATATATATGGTTGAACTTTTAGAATGATCATAATTTAAGATCTGTTCAAAATCTAGAAATGCAAAATTGTTTTTAAGTACTTTTTTTTAAAGGAAATTTAGGCTTTTAGGAAAGTTTAATATATCAAACAACATTTTTTAAAAGATTCCATTATTTCTCCCTCAGCACAAGGAGGTAAGAAGTAAGTCCAGTGTCTGGATTCAGATCTGAGCCCCCGTACTTATTACCTGTGTCACAAATAACTGGGCCTCCCTAACTGTACGAAAATCATTTAACCTCAGTTTTCACCTCTGAATAATGGAGGTAATAAAAGGATGACACCTACTTCATAATTGCTTTATTTTGTTTTGCTTTGTTTTGTTAAGGAATAATCAATTGGCACTTGTAAAGTGCTTTTAAAAATCCATGAAAATAGAGTCATCCCCTTTAAACAGCAACTATTATTTTAATACATATGATATAGGAGTTATTTATAATGAGAGAAAAATAAAATTGCAGTAAAACTAATAAGGTCATCTATTAAATATTTTATATAAAGCATGTGATAATTATTATCTAAATTTGACAGCTCTGAAGACAATATAAAATTAATAAGGCTCAGTAATGCCTGAAACAACATTTTCTAATATATTTGAACAAAATAAGGAGATTCCACCCACTGGCACTGTTGGTCTGGTTATTATTATTTTAACTTAAATATCTTAACTATCAACTAACAATGTTGATTTCAAAATGTTATATTAAGAAGCAGCTAAAATATTATCCATGCTGTCAGAAGTACTCAATTTACTCTCTGGGAAACTTATTTACATACTGGCTACAGAGAAAAAATTCAATAAATAATTACTGCCTCTTACATAGTTACATATGGCATTTTGGTCTACATATTTCTAACAATCTGAATGAATGCTGTGATTTCTGTTAAAAACTATAAAAGCTCCTCTCTAGGAAAGAATAGTCATGTTATAACCAGTATATATACAGGCACATGCATGTTAAGAAGCTGAATAGACCATTAGCCCATCCATGGGGTCCCCAGGGTTTCCTGATGAAGCATATGTAATAAAGATGTGATTTTCCTCTTTCATTACTCAGTTGATCAAATTAGCAGTAATCTTACAACTGAATCTAGGCCAATTCCAGTTCAGAAACTCTAGAATGAATAGGTAACTTGTATACTCTTCAAAGTGCCCATCCTGCAACATTGATATCATCCTCTAGATTTTCACTGACCTTTGCATTGCTTTGGTATTATAGAAGGAAGGCTATGGAAATCAGCTGTCTTTCTCAACCTTGTTCCACAAAATGTAGGAAAAGAAGTCAGAAGTATGTGCGTGTGTATACATCTGCATAATATTTACATTTATAGGCATATACTTATTACATACATATGCTATAATTCTTACACTTACTAGTTGTATATCCTTGAGCTGTCACTTCTCTTTAAGACTTATCTCTCTAGAGCAATGTCAAAATGATTGGTAAATTGTAAAGTCCAATGCAAATGAAAGATCTTAATTTCATTCTGGAAAACAGTTTGAAGAAAGACTTTTTTTCCCTATAGTACCATTTTTCCTGTGCTGGTGAAGCAAAATTGAAAAGCATTTACATGACAGAGTGGATGATGGACAAAAGTACACAGTGCTTTTTAGGCAAAGTATACATATTTTCTTTTCCATACACAAAATACACTTTAGGCCTCTAAAATGCTCTTTAATGAAGCCATACTTTCTTTGATTAACTCAAGACTTAGACACAGCAGTCTTTAACATTTTCTGTAGCACTTTAACCACTGAATCACCAACGTTGGGGGCAAGGCACTTTGGAAAATGCTACCCTAGCCAAGGTGATAATTTCCCTGGGCAGGAGTTTAAACATCATTGGAGGGAAAGGAAATGTATTAGCATTCGGGCAGCAATAGGGAGCAAATCAGGAGCCCCTCAAGGAAACGAAAGCGGGTGACAGGTGATGAGGGAGGCAGAAGCTTGTTCAGTAGAAGCTTTTCTGGCCTGGGGCATGTTGAAAGAATAAATGAGCAGCACACTAATCATAATTACAGTTTATTAAACACCAATTATGTGTCGTGTATTGCATTTATTTTATATAATAGGGATGTGTTTCTCAGAATTTTTCAGATGGTTTTTTTGTTTGTTTGTTTGTTTGTTTTCATGCAGCCCCGAAGGGGCAAGAAGAGACTTTAATTAGGGGAGGGAGGATCCACCAGAATAAGAAAAGGTACAGCGAGCAGGGGAGCCGAGGGGCCAAAGCAGGTGGGAGGCCCACCCGGCCGCAGGAAGACTCACCTCTCCACCTCTAGCACAGGCACTGCACTGACAGACAAGGCGAAACAGCAGCCCCTCTTGGTTGGGAGGGGGCAGAATGGCCCCTGCAGCCAGAGGCTGCCTGGCTTTCAGGCCCCAGCTCCTAGGTATGGCTGATGCACATCGAGTTGGCCTTTGTCCCAAGCCAGTGCTCAGTGGCCATATTCAGGCAGAGCTCAGGAAGCTGCAGAGGGCCCCTGCTGCTTCTACTGGGCCCAAGGAGGCTTGGGAATAAAAGGGCAAGGGAGAGGAACTGGAGTCTGAAACCTCCCTCCCCACCTGGGGTGTCACAGGGGAAGAACAGTAGTCGCCTTCTGGCTCCAGGCCTGCCCAGACCCACAGCGACCAAGAATGTACAATCTCTGGGACCAGTCACAGCCATTGGAGGTGGAGGCTGTTTGTTTAAAAAAAAAAATTGAGAGATAGAGACATTAAGTACAGAAACGTCATAGCTAGAAAATGGTACAATTCAAAGGCCTGTCACTCCAAAATTCATGAATAAGTTTTAAATTATGAGCCCTGTGGGTAATGCTATAGAAACAATATAATTTGGTCTCTTATTTACTTCCAAGCAAATGACCTGCTGTGTGTTCAAGATAAGGCAAAGATCAGAATTGAAAATTACTTGCCCAATAGGAATACTAGCAGCAGCAAGAACATAGCAGTGGCACACATTAAACAACTACCACATGTGAGATGCTTTACATATGCATAACTATGTCTAATCATAGAACTTGTAGTACCCATTTGTACATTGAAAGCTGATCTCAAAAAACGTAGGCATCTTGCTCAAGATCACATTGGTAGAAAGGGGAAGAGCAAAATTGATCTCCTTTCTTCTGGCCTGATTTTTTTCTACTATAACTTGTCCAATCTGTGTGGTAAATGTGAAAGAATACTCTTTAAAGTCGTCTTTAAAAGAAACATTAAATACAAAACATTAAAAAATATCAAGCATACCTATTTTTCTCTAGCCTCATCATGAGTCACTTTTAAGGATACTTAACAAAAACATCACTCTTTCTTTTATGTTATATTACATGGCTATTATTATTATTATTTTTATATTTACATGTGAGTTGCTTTTTATTTTTAATCAGAAACTAGTTGATAACCTACATGCTTATATCTGGAGTAAATGGTCTAAATTCAGAAACATTTCTTCTCAAGTACTTGGTTTGTTTTCAATAGTGGAAAATATTTAGAGACTTTTTTTCTGCTATTATCAAGTATTAAGAGCAAGATTGGGATTATATTATCTTACTTTTCTGTAACTTTAAAATGTAGTCCTTAAAGAAAAAGAAATAAAAAACACTTTGATATTAAGTTGAACACATTTCAAGAATGAGGCCATATTTTTTTTCTATTAACATATTCTTTTAATAACAGGTACGTGGTATGCACACATTTCATTTCCAAGCCTACACTCCTTCATCTTTTTCTTGTTGAATGAGGACCTTCCCTTGAATATGAATGTAGGAAAAGGGTCCTTCCTCAGATGCTCTTTATAGAACTCTGAGGAAAGGGATCAGAAAGGTTGGGCTAGGCCCATGATGAAGAGCTCGCTCAGAAAGAGTGAAACAGGTGTCTTTATGAAAAAGTAACCAACTTCATTATATTTTAGGACAAGAAAAGACCAGGCGTTCTGCAGAATAGCATAATCTTTTTAAAGGGAATGCTTAGGTGCAATGGGTGTAGCTCAGAGGTTGAGTGCCTGCTTTACCTGTACAAGGTCCTGGGTTCAATCCCTAGTACCTCCTAAAAAGTAAATAATGAGTGGAATAGAATAGAATAGAATAGAATAGAATAGAATAGAATAGAATAGAATAGAATAGAATAGAATAGAATAGAATAGAATAGAATAGAATAGAATAGAATAGAATAGAAAAAAATTTTAAAAATGACTTGATTGCTTAACCTAACCTAACAATAGGGAGTGCTTAAAACCCGTTGAAATATATATTGGCATCATAAAGATATTAAAGATACACATACTAAAAACTATTTTACTGAGGAATTCACTAAGCTATTGCTTATGTTTTAATGAAAACGAAAGTGTGACTGAAACAAAGCAGTGTTGTTTGGCTGCTGACCAAAAGCATATAATATATTGAGAGATAAAACACAAAATAGTGTGTATCTACCACTCCAAATTAGAACACCATGGGGGTATATAAGTATGAAGTGGTATGTATAATCTGTCAAACACAAATTTGAGAATGTGATGTACTTTGTCCATATCTGTCGGTACATTTGTAGTAAGTATGCATGCATTTTACACTAATTATATTATTACAAATATCATCACATATATTGATATTTTAAAAGATCATTATATAATTATATTCTAATCATTGAGATTATAGTATGGGATTTTTTTCCATTTTACATCACTATTTAACATCTCTGTTAGTCATTAAAGAGAGGTGGAATTTGGAATTCAAAGAGGAATGTTAGGCTCTTCTGACTTCCTCAATTATGGGATTGCAAGATTTTTTATGTGCCTATTAAAAATACAGTCCTCAATAAAATTCCCTTTATTTTACTGTCTTAGTCTTAATTGCTTTGACTATGTCCTGAATTTTTCAATTAATTGGGTGAAATCTATCAAGTGTCCTACAGCTGTCCCATGGAGAATTTGTGGGTTTTTTTTTTTTGGCCCTTTAATCGTGGGTAGGCAGCTCCTATGCTAAGCACTGCACAGAGTCCAATAATCAAATGGGAACATCTTTAGCTGTCTTTGAGAAAACCATTTACTAGCTGCAGTTTATGTACACATTCATGGGGGCATTTAATAAATTACAGAAAGTTCTGAGAAAGAGTCTCATTCACCATTCCCATATCCACTTTGCTCTTTATCAATACTCCCCTTTTCTTCTGAATATTGTGCCATAGCATATTAAGCCCTTAACTTGGAAATCTTCAAACCTTGGTAGTTACAATCACTTAAATACATCAAGTCTCTCCAATAGGTTCAGTCTCACTTCAGAACCCAGAATCATTCTTTCATCTAGCCATGATAAGAAATCAGGATTAACTTTCACATGATCCTACTGTGATGCTATATCCTAATCCCAAATTAATCCTTTTCATTGCCCTCATTTGTCTGAGGCACTACCTCAATTGGCAGTTTCCTCTGTTCTCCCTGGGCTGTGACTTTCCATTTGCCACTCAGCAATTCACAATATTGGAACCCAGCCCATAAATACCATTCTCCATCTCTTAATTTGCTGCAGGGCAGCTGATGCAAAGTACCAGAAATGGGGTGACTTTTATAGTAGGGATTTAATTTAGGATAAAAACTTACAATTCAGAGGCTGTGAAATGTTCAAGTCAAAGAACCATCAAAGATGCTTTCTCACCGAAGTCAGCTACTGGTAATCCTGGTGTCCTGCCACTTGGCAATCAGGCAAATGGCAGGGCTCATCTCCTCAGCCTTTAGCTACTCCATGGGCCCAGCCCCTCCGGGGTCTCTTTCTGTGCCTCTGTGCTGTGCTGATTCCAGACTCCAGGACCTCTCTCACTTGGTAGGATCAAGATGGTTGCTTACTTTCTCTGTGTGTCTCTCTCTGTGTCTCCATTTATACAATGCTCCAGTAAAAGGGAGGAGACAAAACCTGAATCATGCCTCACTTACTTAGTCCAATCAAAAGGGCCCCATACCTCCAGGAATGGATTAGTTCAAGAACATAATCTTTTTCTTTGTAGGATTCATAAATGACCTTCAGACTGTCACACTCCACCATCTGAAGCTCAGAATTTCCCAAACAACCAATTTCTGGTTTCTTTGTGCCCAGCAATTCAATTCTTAGCTTATCTCTTTCCTCTTGCATTTTTTTTAAAGATTTATTTATTTTATTACATATCTCCCCTTCCCCCCGCTGCGGCGACGCGCCGAGAGTGGTCACTGCGCAGGCGCGGCTTTCCCCGCTTGTGGGCGGTCTCTGCGTCCGTTCACGGCCGGCGCTTGATTCAGTTCGCGGGTGGCTGGCTGCGCTCCATCCACAGGTGACCTGCCCTGCCCGTGGTGGCTCTTGCCCTGTCCATGGCAGCTTCTTGCCCTGCCCACGGCGGCTCCGGCCCGCCCATGGCGGCTTGCCATTCTCAAGGCGGTCTGCCCGCTAGGAGAGGTCCCCGGGAATCGAACCCAGGGCCTCCCATGTGGTATGCCAGCGCCCTATCCACTGGGCTATCGAGCTGGCCCCTCCTCTTGCATTTTGATATAAGCTGCAAGGAGAAGCCATGCCACATTTTCTACATTTAATTTGGAAATATCTCAGCTCAATGTCCAAGACTGTCACTTTCAAATTCTGCCTTCCATCTAACACCAGGAATCAATTTTGCCACGTTCTCTGCCACTTTAAAGCAAGGATCACTTTCTTTCTAGCCATCATTTCTGTCTCAAGCTTCATTGGAATTAACTTTAGGGTCCATATTACTACTGACAGTCCCTTTAAGCCTTGAGCTGCTCCGTGGGCCCAGCCCCTTGGGGGCTTTTTCTGTGCCTCTTTGATCTGTGGCTTCCAGATTCTGGAACCTCTCTCAGGCTCTTGCGGCTTCTCTGCCTTTCTGCAGTGGTAGGCAAAACTGGAATCCTCTCTCTCTCTACTTTTTCCTTTCTCTTATATGGCAGGATGAAAATGGCTGCTTCCTTTTAATGTGTTTCTCTCTCTGTGTTTCCATTTATATAAAGCTGCAGTAAGAGGCTGGAGACAAAATCTGAATCATGCCTCACTGATGTAGTCCAATCAAAATGGCCCCACAGTCAAAGGAATGGATTAGTACAAGAACACAATCTTTTTTTTTGTGGGATTCATAAAAGAACTTCAAACTGTCACACCCCATAATTGAGTCTCCAATGCTGCTAGATGTAATTTTAGAACCAATCTAGTTGACTGACCCTTGAAAGATAAATGATAATATTGCCATTCATATCAGACTTATGATGCAATCACAAGACACTTTCTAGCATCTTCTACTTTATCTCTCAGCAATATAATGATTGCATTGTACTATTTTACAGATGAAGAAAATAATATTGAAAGACATCATATTTAATAAGCAAAGAACCTCATATTTGAACACAGTTCCTTCTGGATAGAAAGCCCACATTCTACATTGTTTTATATATGATAAGAGGAATGGGTTCCATGAGTAAGGAGGAGAGGAAGGAAATAATGTATACATGAGACCAATTAGGTTAACATAGGAGAGTGAGGATAAGGCCTAAAATTATAATGATAGTTGGCAGTATATGTCATTGAAGTCCAACATAAGATGTGTGAAGTGTGAACTCCTCCTGCTACTGAAGACTTTTTAATTAAGAGAACAAGTAACATGATCAAAGAAGAA
>PVKH010005923.1:0-21563 GCA_004027955.1 Chaetophractus vellerosus
TCCCATTGTAGTCTACACTCTCCCCCACACAGTTCTGCAGGCTATGGGAAGATATATGATGGCATATATCTGTCATTGCAATGCCAATGGGCAATTTTCAGGGCTGTTTTGTGATGGGTCATTTTCACAGTTTTTTTTACTTGTGGTCAAATATATTTGACATAAAATTTACAGTTTTAACCATTTTTAAATGTACAATCAGTGGTATTAATTATATCCAAAATGTTGTACAAACAACACCACTATCTATTTCCAAATTTTCTTCCACTCCAAACAGAAATGGGTACCGTTAAGCAATATCCCTCCATTCCCCTGCTCCCCCAGCACCTGGTAACCTCTAATCTACTTTCTGTCTCTATGAATGTTCTTATTCTAGCTATTTCATATGAGTGGCATTATACAATGTGTGTACTTTTGTCTCTGGCTTCTTTTACGTGGCATAAAGTTTTCAAAGTTCATCCATGTTGAGGCAGGTATCAGAACTTCATTCCTTCTTATGGCTAAATAGTGTTCCGTTGTATGGATATACTACATTTTGCTTATCCATTCATTTGTTGGTGGACACTTGGGGGTGTTTCCCCCTTTGGGCTATTGTAAATAAATGCTGTGAACTATGGCATTCAAGTACCTGTTTGAGTCTCTGTTTTAAATTCTTTTTGGTATATACCTGGATTGCTAGGTCATGTGGCGATTTGATTTTTAACTCTTTGAGGAGCCTTAATTTTCACATTTGTTCTTCAAGACATATGCTTTTTCCCTGCTCTGTTTCCTTTGCCCACCCTTTTGTGGCCTCCCTCACTTCCCTGTTAACAGGTTGGGGCCTTAAACAAGAGATCAGAACTTTCTGCCCAGTCAATGTTTCCTAGTCCTCATTTAAAAGTACAGGAGAAATTGGATCAACAAACTAAATTAGACTTCCAGGAAGATGGAGGATTAGAGAGGCGGAGGGATCACTTCTCTCCCCGAAAATTTAGCTACAGGACAGGCAGAGACTGTCTGGAAGGCTGCACTGGGGCTCACGACACCAGAGAAGGTGAGGCACTACCCAGAAGAGAGAGGGGTGAAGGAAAGGTGTCTCAGCTGGTTGAAAGATCTTGTGAGTAAAGCTGCAAAAGCAGCAGCAGTTGTCCTTCCCCCCATCTGTGGAGCAAATAGCAGTCTGTGGATTGCAGTGACTGCAAAATGAAGGGGCTGCAGGGGTCCTCTTCCCTAAGAAAGGGAAGAGAGGAGGGCACAGCCTACAGCAAATTCAGATTTTGGCCAGCAAACTTGGTCTGCTCCATCGGAGGGGTCTCACACTTCAGGCCAACTGGGCTGCCCTGAGAGCAGGCAGGGAGCTAAAGATATTTGCCTTCTCAAGCACCCTCCCTATGCCCTGGGCAGTTGCTGAAGAGGCAGAGGGAGGGAGGGTGTGGCCTGCCAAGGGTGAGGAACAGCCTCTGAGAAAGTTTGTAAGGCTTGGTCAGCCCAGAGGACATTGCTTCTGTACCTTCCATCCACCTGAGGAGTTATACTAAATACATTCCCCCCTAGCACCTGGTGTCTGAGCTGAGTGATCTGCCCAAAGAGCGCCATCTGCTGAAAAGACCAGAAATGTGCATGAAAAAGGAAAAATAATAATAAATAAAAGAGGCAAGCAGGTGCCTTTACTGCCACCCTCTCCAAGGCCCTTGGAAACTGGCCTGTACCACATTACTCGGTCCTTAGTCTGGATTTGAGCAGTTAAATAGGGGCAATCCTAAATACCCAGAACAAGTTGAACTAAGAGTCAAAGAACAATGGTAGCACACAACTACTTAACAGTAAATCCCTAGGCAAGAGAGAGAAACTGAACATGAGAGTCAGATGCCTAGACATCAGCAAAAAATTACAAGCCATATAAAGAAAAAGGAAAATATGACTCAGGCAAAGGAACAAATCACAGCTCCGGATGAGACACAGGACTTGAAACGGCTAATCAGTGAGGTTCATATGAATATCCTAAATCAAATCATAGAGTTGAAGGACAGCATGGCTAAAGAAATAAAAGACATTAAGAGGACAGTGAATAAGCACAAAGAAAATTTTGAAATCTTGGATAGAAAAATAACAGAGTTTATTTGAATGAAAGACAATAAGTGAGATTAATTTAAATACAATAGAGGGAAGCGGCTGTGGCTTAAGCGATTGGGCTTCTGTCTACCATATGAGAGGACCTGGGTTTGATCCCCAGGGCCTCCTGGTAAGGGCATGTCAGGCCCGCATGGTGAGCCAGGCCCATGTGGTGAGCCAGGGAGTGACACAGCAAGATGATGACGCAACAAAAGAGAAACACAGGGAGAGTCAAGGCGAGATGCGGCAGAAACCAGGAACTGAGGTGGCGCACACATCAGAGGTACCTGGGATCAAATCCCAGTGAAGCCTAGAGGAAAAAAACGAGAAGAAAAGACAAAAAGAAACAGACACAGAAGATCACCCAGCAAATGGACACAGGCAGCAAACAGCAAGGTGGGGGTATGGGGGAGGGAGAAATAAACTTAAAAAAAAATACAGTAGAGGCACACAACAGCAGATTCGAAATCATGGAAGAATGATTCAATGACATAGAGGAAGGAACAACTGAAATTGAAGAGAAAGAAGAACAGAGACAGAAAAGAATGGAAAGCTTTGAGCAGGGGCTCAGGGAGTTGAATGATAACACAAAGTGCACCAACATATGTTTTAAGAGAGTTCCAGAAGGAAACGGGAAGGGAAAAGGGGCAGAAAGAGTATTTGAAGAAATAATGGCCAAAAAGTTTCCCATCTCTCATGAAAGACATGAATATACATGTCCAGGAAGCACAGGGTAATACAGTTAGAACAAATCCAAATACACCAACCTCAAGGCGCAGAATGCCAAATGCCACAGATACAGAGAAAATTCTGGAAGCAAGGGAAAAGCAAAACATCACATACAAGGATATCTAATAAGACTTAGTGTAGATTTTTCTTCAGAAACCATGGAGGCAAGTAGGCAGTGATATAATATAATTAAAGTACTAAAAGAGAAAAACTGCCGGCCAAGAATTCTTTATCCGGCAAAACTGTCCTTCAAATATGACAGTAAGCTTAAAACATTCACAGATAAACAGAAACTAAGGGAGTTCACAAATAAGAATCCAGCTCTGCAGGAAACACTAGAAGTAGTTCTGTAGCCAGAAAATAAAATAGAGAGAGGGGCTTGGAGGAGAGTGTAGAAATGAAGACTATCAGAAAGGGTAACCAAAAAAGTTAAAAGATGGACAAAAATAAGATGTGACATATGAAAGCCAAAGAATAAAATGGCTGAAGTAATGCCTTTACAGTAATAACATTGAATGTTAGTGGATTAAAATCCCCAGTAAAAAGACATAGGCTGACATCATGGATGAGAAAATATGAGCCATCTATATGCTGTCCGCAGGTCATTCATCTTAGACCCAAGGATACAAATAGACTGAAAGAGAAATGTTGGAAAAAGATATTTCATGCAAATAGTAACCAAAAAGAACAGTAGTAGCTACACTGGTGTCAGAAAAAACAAACTTTAAATGCAAAAAAGTGATGAGATGCAGAAGGCCATTATATATTAATAAAAGGAACAAGCCACTAGGAAGGAGTAATAGTCATAAATATCTATGAATCTAACCAGGGTGCCCCAAAATGCATGAGGCAAACTCTGGCAAAACTGAAAGGAGAAATAGACATCTCTACAATAATAGTTGGAGATTTCAACAAACCACTCACATCAATAGATAGAACAACTAGAAGATCAAAAAAAAAACAAAACAAAGAAACAGGGAACATGAACAATATGATAAATGAGCTGGACTGACAGATATACACAGAACATTCTACCCCAAATCAGCAGGTTTACATTCCTGTCAAGTGCTCATGGATCTTTATCCAGAATAGACCACATGTTGGACCACAACATGGCTCTCAATAAATTCAAGAAGATTGATATTATACAAAGCACCTTCTCTAATCATAATGGAATGAAGCTGGAAATCAATAATAGACAGGAAATTGGAAAATTTGCAAATATATGGAGGTTAAACAATACATTCATAAACAATCAATGGCTCAAAGAAGAAATTGTAAGTGAAATTAGTAAATGTATTGAGATGAATGAAAAAAAAGGACACAACTCACCCCAAACAGAGGGACTCCCGAGGACCTAAATCAGGGCAGATAGCCCCAGAGTTTGGTGCCTTTTCAATGGGCCCTAATTTGGAATCCTAGCTCCTGAGAGTGACAGAGTCTGACCCAAATATGTCTTCCCTGCAAATGGTCCGTCTGTCTCTTCTATTCAAACCTATATGTGGTGCCAGAGTTTTAGGTGTACTTCCAGAGAGCGGACTCTTTGGGCTGTCCATGTGCCAACTGAGTCCAGAAGCTCGGTGGAGTTGCAACTCCTACTGTACAACTCAGTGGACTCATGCAGGACACCTAGTGGGGAGATGTTGATGGACAATGGCTATCCCAGGGAATGGAGAGAGTCTGCAGCTGCAGGCAGGATAATCCCATTCATCTTATCCATGGCATATAAGCACCCTCTCACTTGGAGGTGGAGTGGACATCACCATCTCAGACTTCTCAGGATTGGGGGAAGAGCCATGGAATAGAGTGGACTTACTAGTATTCTGTTATAGACTTATTGTGATTCACACAATGGAAGAAATTACAGCATTAATGTGGAGCCAGTGGTCACTGGACGCTTTGGGGGCAGGGAGAGGGAAAAGTTGTAATACAGGGGCTTTTTCGGGACTTGGGAATTATCCTGAGTGACATTGCAATGACAGATATAGGCCATTTTATATCATCATATAACATGCAGAACTGTGTGGGAGAGAGTGTGGTCTACAATGTGAACTATGGTCCATGGTTAGTGTCAAAGCTCCAAAATGTGTATATCTATTGCAGGTGATGTGCCACAAAAATGAAAAAGGTTTATGTGGGAGATTGTGGGAGGTATGGGAGGTAGGGCATATGAGAATCCCTATAATTTTTGTGTAACATTTATGTAATCTAAGTATCTTTTAAAAAATAAAAAAATATTATTAAAAGAAACATAAAAAAAGAATACAACTTATCAAAACTTAAGGGATACAGTGAAGGCAGTGCTGAGAGGGCAATTTATAACCCTAAATGCCTATATTAATGAAGAAGAAGGAGCTAAAATCAAAGAACTAACTGAACAAGTGGAGAAACTAGAAAAAGAACAGCAAACCAATCCCAAAGCAAGCTGCAAGAAAGAAATAACAAAGATTAGAGAAGAAATAAATAGAAAAAAATAGAGAAAATCAACAAAACCAAAAGCTTGTTTTTTAAGAAAATCATTAAACTTGACAAACCCTTAGCAAGACTAACAAAAAAAGAGAGATGCAAATAAATAAAATCAGGAATGAAAGGGGGAACATTACAACTGACCCCACAGATCATAAGAGGATTGGTGCAGAAAAGACATTTGACAAAATCCAACATCCTTTCTTGATAAAATCACTTCAAAAGATAGGAATAGAAGGGAAATTCCTCAAAATGATAAAAGGCACATATGAAAATCCAACAGCCAACATCATACTCAATGGAGAGAGGTTGAAAGCTTTTCCTCTAAGATCAGAAACAAGACAAGGATACCCACTGTCACCCCTGTTATTCAACATTGTTCTAGAAGTTCTAGCTAGAGCAATTAGGCAATAAAAAGAAATAAAAGGCATCCATATTGGAAAAAAGGAAGTAAAACTCTCACTATTTGCAGATGACATGATCCTATATTTAGAAAAACATCTACAACAAAGCTACTTGAGCTAATAAATGAGTTCAGCAAGGGTGACAGGATACAGGATTAACGTGCAAAAATCAGTAGTGTTTCTATAAACTAGTAATGAGCAAGCTGAGAAGGAAATCAAGAAAAAATTCCATCTGCAATAGCAGCAAAAATACTCAAATATCTAGGAATTAATTTAACCAGGAATGTAAAGGACCTGAATTCAGAAAACTACAAAACACTGCTAAAAGAAATCAAAAAGACCTAAACAAATGGAAGGACATTTGTTCATGGGTTGGAGACTAAACCTCATGAAGATTTCAGTTCTACCCAAATTGATTTATAGATTCAATGCAATACCAATCAAAATTGCAACAGCCTACTTTACAGAAATAGAAAATGCAATTACCAAATTTATTTGGAAGGGAAAGGGGTCTCAAATAGCCAAAAGCATCCTAGAAAAGAAGGCAAAGTCAGAGAACTCATGCTTCCTGTCCTTGAAGTGTTTTATAAAGCCTCAGTGGTCAAAACATCATGGTATTGGCATAAAGGTAGACACATTGATCAATGGAATCTAATTGAGACTTCAGAAATAGACCCTCACTTCTATGGTCAACTGATTTTCAATAAGCCTACCAAGTCCACTTTTCTGCGACAGAACAGTCTCTTCAATAAATGGTGCTGGGAAAACTGGTTATCCATAAGCAAAAGAATGAAAGAGGACCCCTGTCTCACTCCCTATACAAGAATTAACTCAAAATGGATCAAAGACCTAAACATAAAAACCAGGACCATAAAACTGCTAGAAGATTACATAGGGAATCATCTACAAGACCTTGCAGTAGATGGGAGTCTCTTAAACCTTACATCCAAAGCACGAGTAACAAAAGAAAAAAATAGATAAATGGGACCTCCTCAAAATTAAACACTTCTGCACTTCAGAAAACTCTGTAAAGAGGGGGTAAAAAGGCAGCCTACTCAATAGGAGAAAATAATTGGAAATCATACATCCAACAAGGGTCTAATATATATGATCCTACAACTCAACAATAAAAAGATAAACGACCCAATGAAAAATGGGCAAAAGACCTCAATAGACATTTTTCTAAAGAAGAAATACAAATGGCAAAAAAAAAAAGCCATGGAAAAAAATGCTCAGCATCACTGACTCTTAGAGAAATGCACATCAGAGCTTCAATGAGATATCATTTCACACCTACTAGAATGGCCACTTTTAACAAAACAGAAAATTACAAGCATTGGAGAGGATGTGGAGAGATAGGAATGCTTATTCACTGCTAGTGGGAATGTAGAATGGCGCAGCCACTGTGGAAGTCTGTTTGGCGGTTCCTAAGGAAGTTTGATATAGATCTACCATGTGACCCAGCAATAGCACTACTACGTGCATACCCAGAACTGAGAGCAATGATACGAACAGACATCTGAATACTAATGTTCATAGTGATATTCACAGTTGCCAATAGATGGAAACAACCCAGGTATCCATCAACTGACAAATAGATAAACAATCATGATATGTACACAAGATGAAATATTATTCAGCTGTAAGAAGAAATGAAGTTGTGAAGCTTATGACAGCATGGCTGAACCTGGAAAGACATTAGTTGAGTGAAGCAAGCCAGGCACAAAAGGACAACTGTTGTATTGGCTTTGCTAGTACACTAATATTACACTAACTAAATATAATGAGCAAACTCATGGAGTTAATAGCTATAATAATAAGTGATGCGAGAAAAGGATGTGGTTAGAGAATGGAAAGCCGAGATTTAATCTGTGCAGAATTGGTAAAACGTTGTTTGGAAATGAATAGAAATGGTGAAAGCACATCATAGGATTTGTAATTTGTAATTAGTAGCGCTAACATAGGAGTTTGATAGTGGTTTGTTTTTTGTTGGTTTTTTTTTTTTTTGAGTAATGAAAATGCTCTAATATTGATTGTAGTGATGAATGCACAACTCTGTGATTATACTAAATGCCATTAATTGTACACTTTAGATAAATTGTATGGTTTATAACAAAAAAAAAATCATAGGGTGTGTTGGGGGGGGCGGTACACTACCTGTAAGGTGAGGAATGTAGTTAGTCATAAGGCATTTGTGGTGGGATGATGCATGGGAGCCCTGTATGATGTTGTTCACGGTTGTTTTGTAAGTTCACAACTTCTACTACACACTGAATGTTTATGTATGTTATGTATGAATGATATACTTCAATAAATTGCTTTCAAAATGAAAATAAAATAAAATTAGCTGTGTGTTTACATAACGTGTGTGGAGGGGAGGGGGGGTAAGAAGAGAGATGAAAAGTAAAAACAAGCAGTTTTGTAACCCTACAACCCAACCAGACGGAAGGGTGAGGAAAGGGCTTTTACCTAAGTGCAAGTCATGAAGGCAGTAAGATGAGACCCAGAATGCTCCAGTGCAGGCAAAGGTCCTGACCAGAGAAATCGCTGGAGAGGTTCCCATGTGCCTCCCAAAGGGCAGTCCCCCCTGCATGAGAATCCCCTGAAGAGCTGGTTTAAAAGTGCAGACCCCTGGGCCCACCTAGAGGGACAGGATCAGAACCTGTGCAGAGGGTGAGTCTTCATTGCTAGCCTCCCCAGGTGTCTCTTATGTGCTTTAAAGTGTGAGAAGCCTGCTCCATTCCCTGCTTCTGTTCAAGGCTCACAGTTCCACGGGGGGTTTGACAGTTCACATGGTACGCGTTGGGTACAGCAGCCCTGCCCCAGGCTCTGAGTCTCTCTTCTGTGAGCACCACTCAAAAAATGTAAAGAACAGCTCTCTAACGTTTAACGCTCTGAAAGTCAGACCTGGACATGGTGATCCTTGTTTTAATGTACATAGAAGGGTGAGGCATCATCGTCTGCATCACGTTATCATCTTGATCCTGGAAGTATTTCCCACAGTCATCCTGTCATTCACTAAGAGATGCATTATTTTCATTACGGGTTGGTTTTATGACACCCTAAACCAAATTCTCTGAAGCCGTGTATTTGCCATCTGTATCCACACTGAAAATCACACTGTGGTATGTCACACTGTAACGAGGCTTAGAAACCAAAATTTCCCATTTGTTAAGGGGATTTTCAGACTAAAGCCCCTTCCAGTCCGTGTGTGGGTGAGCCATAGATGAAAAACACCATTCTTCATTTCTAAGTCGATTTTTTTTGTATCTTGGTATTTAACCACATAACCTTTAAAGCCACATAACAGAGACTTTTGTGTTCCACTTTCATGTGTCCTTAGACTGAACCTACGTTAAATTATAGTAATGTCAAGAAATATAGAGGTGGGTCTTCAAATTTCAGGTAATTTCTAAACTGCATTTTGTTTCCAAAAAGAGTATTTGTATACTTTACTTTTAAAAATTATCAAGCATTTATCTTCTACCACATGATTTAATCTTTTGTCTTAAATTCATTGTTCTGCATAAAGATGCATAAAAAGCAGGAAGTTACTTGTACACTGGGTACCCTGAATGGGCAAAGGGTAAGATGCCTTTCTAGGGCATTTCGAGGTCATTGCTTAGTTTGAAAGCTAAAGTCTACTTTCAGCAATTCTAAGAATTTTCTTTGTTCAATACGGCTGAGTTGCTTAAGCTCACTGCTGACTCATTTGGTCCTGATAACTGAGCCCTCCTTTTTAAATCATAAATTTGTTACATTAATTCCTCATATCTTAAACTGTCTCTTTTTATTGACTTGTTCTCATCATTTTAAAATAGGCGTGGTGAAGTTGCCCTAAGTGTGAGCCATATTACATCCGCCTCTGTTTTGCTGGATCTTTTGCAAGGTTTCTGTCATCTGCAGGTCCAGTCCTACTTATTAGGACTCTGCAACATTACCCTACTACCCGCATTTTGAGAAATTATATGTGTAAAAAATATAATTTTGTAAAACTGATAAATTGGAAATGGAAATTTCAAATGAATTGTTTACATTGTAAAAAATTAATCAGTTTTACAAGGATATTTTATTACAGCTTGCTTTTAGTTGATAAGGCCCCTAGTCTATTTAAAAACATTACTTAATTTTCAAAAGTATTATGTGAAGTGTAAAAAACATTAAATATGTATTTAGATGTAGTCTATACTTGTATTGCAGGGATGACAATTTAAAAAGCAGCTACTTTTATGGAAATTAAAAACAAGAGTGTTTCATTTTTTTGTGAATCGCCAATTTCTCTTTAAAGATTTAGCTTTCTGGCTTTTTTTTTTCATTTAAAAATTTATTGAAGTATATCACTCATACATAAACATTCATAAACAATAAATGTATGCAAAAGTTCTGAACTTACAAAACAAATATGTGTAACATCATACAGGGCTCTCATAACTAACCCCATGACCCATACCTTGCATTGTTGTGAAACATGTTTAACAAATGATGAAAGAGCATCCTCAAAATATTATTGCTAACCAAAGTATCTTACATCTGGTGTATTTTCCCCCCACCCCACCCTATTTTTTTATATCATTCATACAGGAATATACATAAACAATAAGTGTATAGTTAAAATTGTGAACTTACAAAACAAACATGCATAACATCATACAGGGGTCCCATCCATCAACCCACCATCAACACCTTGCATTGTTTTGAGATATTTCTTACAAATTATGAAAGAATACCATCAAAATCTTACTAGTAACTATAGTCTGTATCTTACATTTGGTATATTTTTTCCCCAACCCACTCTATTATTATTATTATTTTTTAATTTAATTAATTTATTTATTTTGTTACATATCCCCCCCTTTCTGCTTGCTCTTGCTGTGTTCATCTTTTTGCGTTCTTCTGTGTCTGCTTTTTGTCTCCCCCTGTTGTGGTGACACGCCGAGTCAGCCCACCGCGCTGGTGGCCTGCCCATCTCATGGGCGGCTTTGTTCCGTTCACGGGCGGCGGCTCTGCTCCGTGGTGGCTTTGCCCTGCCCACGGCGGCTTTTTTTACCCTGCCCATGGCGGCTCTGCCCCACCCACGGCGGCTTTGCCCTCTCAAGGCGGTCTGCCTGCTTTGTAGAAGTCCCCGGGAACCGAACCCGGGGCCTCCCATGTGGTGAACCGGCGCCCTATCCAGTGGGCTACAGCCGGCCCCCTATAATTATTTTTTAATATATTTTTATTACAAAGGTTGTGGACTTACAAAACAATCATGCACATATGTAGAATTCCCATACAATACCCCTTCATCAACATACCACACCAGGGTGGAACATTTGTTACAGATTATGAGATATATCATCAGACTCTTACCACCAACCATGGTGCATAGCATACGTTTAGCACACTTTTTCCATACTTTCCCATTATCAACACAGTACATCTTTGGCATAGATGTATAAATATTACAGCATTACTGTTAACCATAGTCCATAGGTCACTCCAGTTGTATTTTTCCCATGCGTCTCCACATTCCCACCACCCTGCAGTAGTGATGTACATCTGCTCTAGCTCACAGAAGGACACTCTTGCATCTGTACCATCAACCACAATTCTCATCCACCTCTGGGTTCACTGTGTTATTCAGTCCCTAGATTATTCTCTAGCTTTCTTTCAATTGGAATTTACATCCCTAGACTACCCTTTCCAGCCACATCCCCATTTATAAACCAGCTGTTTCTCACTACAATGTGTTACCTTCAACTCTATATATTTCCACACTTTTACAGTCAAGTTAATTAAATCTTATATGTACATTAACCATCAGTAGTCCTTTTCAGCCTTCCTCTTACCTCTTTTAAGAAAGTACCACCTACCACCAGGTCTTGAAGATGTTTTCCTACATTTTCTTCTAGAAGCTTTATGGTTCTTGCTTTTATATTTAGGTCTTTGATTCATTTTGAGTTAATTTTTGTGTAAGTGTGAAATAGGGGTCTTCTTTCTTTTGCCTATGGATATCCAGTTCTCCCAGCACCATTTGTTGAATGGCTTGTTCTACCCCAGCTGGGTGGGTTTGAAGGCCTGTCAAAAATCACTTTTACATAGTTGTGAGGGTCTGTTTCTGAACCATCAGTTCAGTTCCATTGGTCTATGTGTCTATCTTTATGCAAATACCATGCTGTTTTTACCACTGTAGCTAGGTAATATGATTTAAAATCTGGAAGTGAGAGCCCTCCAACTTCTTTTTTTCTTTTTGAAGATGTTTCTGGTTATTCGGGACCCCTTACCCTTCCAAATAAATTTGTTAAGTGTGTTTGTTTTAAAAATGCTAGTGGAATTTTTTACGGGATTGCATTGAATCTGTATATCAATTTGGGTAGAATTGACATCTTAATGATATTTAGTCTTCCAATCCATGAGCCTGGAATGTTCTTCCAATTATTCAGGTCTTTTAAATTTTCTTTTAGCAATGCATTGTAGTTTTCTGAATACAGGTGCTTTACATCCTTGGTTAAGTTGTTCCTAAATATTTTATTCCTTTAGTTGCTATTGTAAATGGAATTTTTCCTTACTTCCTCTTCAGATTGTGCATTCTAGTGTCTTTTAAAGGCTATTTCATCTGATATAAGTATAGCTACTCCAGCTTTCTTTTTTTCCTTTCTTTCTTTATCTTTTTCCAGCCTATCACTTTCAGTCTGTTGGTATCCTTGCTTCTAAATTGAGTCTCTTGCAGGCGGTATATAGATGGATTTTCTTATCCATTCCACCAGTCTGTGTCTTTTGATTGGGGAGTTTAATCCACTAACATTCAATGTTTTTACTATAAAGGCAGTTTTTATTTCACCCATTTTGACCTTTGGGTTTTATCTGTCTTATTTTATTTTCACCACACCTTTGAGAATTTTAGTTACTTTTACTGATATAATCTTCATTTCTAGACTCTCTTCCAAGCCTCTCTCTCCTGTCTTTTCTTTTCAGACTGTAGCACACCCTTTAGTTTTCCTGCAAGGCCAATCTCTTTATTATAAACTCACTCAGTTTCTGTTTATCTGTGAATATTCTAAACTCGCCCTCATTTTTGAAAGACTATCTTGCTGGATGTAAGATTCATGGCTGGCAGTTTTTCTCTTGCAGTATCTTAAATATATCATACCACTGCCTTCTTGCCTCCATGGTTTCTGATGAGCAATCGGCATGTAATCTTATTGGGTATCCCTTATATGTGATGAATCTCTTTTCTCTTGCTGCTCTCAGAATTCTCTTTGTCTTTGGCATTTGATATTCTGTTTGGCATGTGTCTCGGAGTTGGTCTATTTGAATTTATTTGGATGGGAGTAAGTTGTGCTTCTTGGATGCAGATATCTATATCCTTCAATAGGGTTGGAAAATTTTCTACCATTATTTCTTCAAATATTCCTTCTGCCCCTTTTCCCTTCTCTTCTCCTTCTGGGACACCCATGGCACATACGTCTGCACTTCTCTTGCTGTCATTTACTTCCCTAAGACTTTGTTCAATTCGTTCCATTCTTTTCTTCATCAGTTCTTTTGTATGTTCCATTTTGGAGACCATTTCCTCAAGGTTACCAACCCTTTCTTCTGCCTCCTCAAATCTGCTATTAAATGATTGCCGTGTATTTTTTACTTCATTTATTGTGCCTTTCATTCCCATAAAATCTGCTTTTTTTTCTATGTATGCTTTCAAATTCTTCTTTGTGCTTGTCTAATGCCTTCTTAATATCCTTAATCTCTTTACCATCTCATTGAATTTATTAAGGAGATTTGTTTTAATATCTATGATTGGTTGTCTCAACTCCTTTATTTCATCTGGAGGCTTATCTTATTCCTTTAATTGGGCCATATCTTCCTGTTTCTTGGTGTGGATTGTAATTTTTTGTTGGCGTCTTGGCATCTGGCTTACTAGATATATTTATTCTGGGTGCAGTTTTTCTCTTCAGTTTAGGGCTTTCTTGCCCTTTCTCCTTTGCTGGTTGTGTACTAGGAACCAAGGATGTAGCTGGTGCTGTAAGCTGTGGAGGCTCAAGCTGCCCGCATTGCCCAAAGGACAGATGAAGCTTCTCCCAACTTTGTCCTTTGCCAGGGGTAGAGACAGAACTACAGCCGTGTGTAATAATCCAAGTCATGCAGGCCTAAACTCTAGTAGCCCAGAGAGACTGATGAAGCTTCACGTCCTTTCCTCCCCTGCCTGGGGCAGGAATGGAGCTGCAGTTGTGGGCAGCAGTCTATGCCATGAAAGTAAAAAACGACTGCAGTTACCCCGGTAGACTTCCAGCTATTCAGTCTGTACCAGCTGAATGTACCTGCAGTTACCCAGAGAGGTTGGTGTAAGACCTGCCAGCTTCCTCCCTGCTAGAAGTGGGCCTGAAGCCTAGGCTAGGGCTGCAGGCCAATCTGGGTGAAAGAAGCTGGTCTCTACGTCACTGTGATTTTCAATCAGCCCGCCTTCCCCTCATGGTGGGAGCAGAGTCAAAATGGCAGCCACCGGCCTCATTTTGACCCGGACAGGTTCAAACTTTAGCTGTTCTTAGGGTTATACTTTAGCCAGCTGAATTTACTAATCAGTAACTGAAGTCAGTGGACAGCCATCTCTCCCTCCCTTGTTTTTGGGAAATGGAGCTTCCAACTCCAGCCACAGAACAGCTCCTGGAGGCGGCTTGCGCTACCAAGGTAGGATGAGCACCAGCCTCCATGGTGTGGCCTGTATTTTCCTGGAGAGGCTGGTGCAGGTCCCCCCAGCTTCCTCCTTGCCAGAGTTGGGGCTGGGGCTTAGGCTAGAGCTGCAATCCGACCTGGATGGAAAGAAGCTGGTCCCTACCAGCACTGTGATTTTCAGTCCACCCCGCTTTCCCTCGTGCCAGGGGTGGAGTTAAAATGGCAGCCACCAGCCTCTTTCTGACTTGGACAGTTTCAAACTTTAGCTGTTTTTAGGATTATGCTTTAGCCAGCCAAATTTACTAATCAGTAGCTGAGGTTGGTGCCCAACCATCTCTTCCTCCCCCGTTTTTGGGAAATGGAGCTTCCAATTCCAGCCATGGAATAGCTCCCAAGGTGGCTTGTGCTGCCAGTGGAGGATGGGCATCGGCCTCTGCAGCATGGAGGGCTCTACTTACGAATCTTCTCTGCAGATGGGCAGTCTCAGTCTCCTCTTTCCCTTCTTTCAAGGATGTTGCAGATGTTCTTCTCTTCTCTTGGAGCCCCCAAACAAGTGCTTTAGATAACTCCGTGTGACTACTAACTGCCCTATAGCACAAGCTGACTCTAGAAGCTCCTTACTCTGTCACCATCTTGCTGGCTCTTAGCTTTCTATTTTTGAAGAGTGTTTAAGACCTGGAAAAAAATCCTCGTGATATATTATTACTATTAAGTAAAAATGGAGATCACAATTTGCTTGTTTAGGATAGCTCAGTTTTGTTTTTAAAACTTGTATGCATATGCACATAGGAAAAAAAAAGTCTAGAAGAATGTGCACCAATAAGTATCATTGTTTACCTTGAGTGGTGGGATTACAGGTGTTTCGTCTTCCTTCTCCTCCTCCTCCTCCTCTTCTTCTTTTTAAGATTCACTCGTATTTTTCAATGAATATGTATCACTTTTACAATCAGAAACAATGTTATTTTTTAAAATCATATCAGCTTTTCTTTTTTAAAATGAGATAGGAATATATTTAAAATATTTAACTCGGGCCCGGCTAGATAGCTCAGTGGATAAAGAGCTCGCTGAGAAACCACATGGGAGGCCCTGGGTTCGGTTCCCGGGGACCTCTCCTAGCGGGCAGACCGCCTTGAGAATGGCAAGCCGCCATGGGCGGGCCGGAGCCGCCGTGGGCAGGGCAAAAAAAAAAAAAACTGCCACGGACAGGCAAAAGCCGCCACGGGCAGGGCAGGTCGTCTGCAAATCGAGCACAGCCAGCCACCCGCGAACTGAAAAAAGCCGGCCGTGATGGAAGCAGAGGCCGCCCACAAGCGGGGAAAGCCGCGCCTGCGCAGTGACCAAGTCTCGGCGCGTCCCCGCAACGGGGGGGAAGGGGAGATATGTAATAAAATAAATAAATCTTTAAAAAATAAAATAAAATAAAATAAAATAAATAAAATATTTAACTCATTTCATTTGAGGTTTTAAAATATACTAAATAAGAATATTCTCTGCACTCATAATACTTTCATATTGTGAATGTGTTTTTTTACTTTTTTCTTAATTCTGAAATAATCAAGAATCAATAGCATTGAATAATCAGCCATCTACTCCCTCTCATATTTCCATGATGTCTTTCAAGTAGTTTGTCTTATTCTAGTGCCTGTTGTGTATTCTAGGACATGGCTGGAGAAACAGCTCTGTGTAATGGAGCCCTGGACAGGGCTGGAGATGGTAGGACCTGCTGCCCAACCCTGGCTGTAACAGGCAGTCTGCCAGTACATTACACCACTTGTATAGATAATTTAGGTTTAGAAAAACTTGCATGCTTGATCTTCCGAAAGCACTTCTTAGGTGGTAGACCAATCAGGTGATTGGTCTAAGGCAGTGGGAAGGGTCCTGCTTTCCCCCCGCCCCCCACCAGGGTGTTTGGAATAAGGGTTGTGGGGAAATAATGGTTGTTGTCCTGCACTGGGAGGGACTGTTGGCATATGGTGAGGTAGGGAAGAGGGAAGGGATGGCAAATGCCCTGCCCAGTGAAGCACTGTCCCTGGTACAGTGTCATTAGTGCCCCCGCTGAAAGCCAGGACGTACACCCATTCTATCTGTATCCAATTCCTTTACACTGCTCTCCATGTTGAGGCATCACAGAGTTTACTCCCTCTTCACTGGGAACTCTCACTGTGTAACAATGAAATTCAAAGTGACTGTTCTAGGGCTTATGCCATTGCCATGTTATGCACCAGGACAGCCTCCTTTATGCAGAAACAGCTTCTCTAAAACCTTAGCAGTTACTGACCTGTACCTGTCACTCTTCTATCAGTGCCCAGGGCAGGTGGAAAGAGAATGCTGAGCCTGATAGAGTTCCATCTCCAGCCTTTGATCTCATCTTACTGGCTTTAAAACCATCCAGATGGGAATCAGTTGTCAACTTCATTGGTTTTTGATATGATATCTTTCTACCTAGTAGAAAAATGAACTTCTATAGCCTGCTGTTGGAGGCTTGTTTAAAATTTGATTTTGATATCAGTCAGCAAAAAAGCTAAGCCAGTAGCTACTTTAATTTGTATGAGCACACATGAAATTTATCAATGTGGCAAAAATAAAACCATAGTGAATGAAAAAGCACTCATTGAAACTGACCTAAATGTAAATATTGAGGGAGTTCTAAAGATGGGAGGTAGAGGTATTACCAGATCTTTTTTTTTTTTTTTTTTTTTGCCCCGTTTTTTACCTCCTTTCTTTTCCACCTTCTTCCTCAACTTTTAATTTGAAATATTTCAAACCCCCTGGTAAGGAAAATGGTGAAACAAACACTCATATACCCTTTACCTAGACTGGCCAATTGTTCTAAATTTGCCACATTGGCTTTATTCCCCTCTTCCAATTATATATAAAAATTATATTTATAGTATTCGGTATATAATTTTTTTTTGCTGAACCATTCAGAAGTATGTTGCAAACATCTTGACATTTTACCTCAAAATACTTGACTGTGTATCTCCTAAGAATAAGGGCGTTCTTCTACATAACCACAATGCTATTGGGGCCAGCTGTAGCCCAGTGGATAGGGCACCGGTAAACCACATGGGAGGTCCCGGGTTCGGTTCCCGGGGACCTCTCTGAGCGGGCAGACCGCCTTGAGAGGGCAAGCCATTGTGGGCGGGGCAGAGCTGCCATGGGCAGGGCAAAAAGCTGCCACGGGCAGGGTGAGCCACCTGCGAATGGAGCAAAGCCGCCCGCGAACAGAGCAAAAAGCCGCCCGGGAACGGAAGCAGAGCTGCCCACAAGCGGGGCAAGCCGCCTGCGCAGTGAGCTGACTCAGCGCATCACTGCAGCGGGGGGAGACAAAGCAGACATAGAAGAACACAAAAAATGAACACACAGCAAGAGCAAGCAAAAACGGGAGGGATATGTAACAACAACAAAAAAACCACAATGCTATTATCACACCTAAGAAATTTAATAATAATTCTATAATATTATCATACATCCAGTCCATATTCAAATTTCCCCAGTTGTCCCAAAATATCTTTTATAACTGCTGCCTCTCCCCACCCCCATCCCCAGTCCCAGATCTAATGAATTTCCCTGATCTATTTGGTTGATTTATAGAATGTAATATGGCTTTTTAAAATGACACTTTGAAGAGTCCAGGCTGGTTGTGGTGTGGAATGTTTTATACTCTGGGATTGACTGTTTCTTCACGATGTTTTTTAACTTGCTCCTCAACTACTGAAAATTAGAGCTTAGATCTAGACTCACGTTAAACATTTTTTGGTAAGAATACTTCATAGGTGATACTGTGTGCATGATGTTACATCCCAGCGGGAGGCAGGTGATGTCAAGTTGTCCCACCATCTGTGGTGCCAAGTTTGATCTATTGGGTAAGATTGAAACCCAGACCTCACCACTGTCAAGGTACACTTTTCCTTGGTAATTAGTAAGTCACCTGTGAGCCGGTACGTGGGTCCTTTGTGAACACCCTGTTGCCTATGTCCCTTCACCCAGTGATTTGAGTATTTATGGATGATCCTTGCCTGAATTGGCTATTACATCAGGGTACTGTCTGATATTTTTGTTGTTGTTGTTTCATACCACCCCCCCCTTTCTGCTTGCTCTTGCTGTGTGTTCATTTTTTGTGTTCTTCTATGTCTGTTTTTTGTCTCCCCCCGTTGCAGCGACGCGCCGAGTCAGCCCCCCACGCAGGCGGCTTGTCCTGCTCGTGGGGGGCTCTGCTCCGTTTTTGCGGGCGGCTCTGCTCCGTTTCCATGGGAGGCTCTGCTCCGTTTCCGCAGGTGGCTCTGCTCCGTTTTGTGGGCGACTTGCCCTGCCCGTGGCGGCTTTGCCCTGCCCGTTGCAGCTTTTTGCCCTGCCCATGGTGGCTCTGCCCACAGCGGCTCTGCCCCGCCCACAACGGCTTGCCCTCTCAAGGCGGTTTGGCTGCTTGGAGAGGTCCCTGGGAACCGAACCTGGGGCCTCCCATGTGGTGAACCGGCGCCCTATCCACTGGGTTCCAGCTGGCCCCCCTGTCTGATATTTTTACACTTTGCTTTCTATTCCTGAATTCTTCATAGTATAGGCTCACATGTTTACAATGACTTTTTTTTAAGTTACTTCCCTGGCAGTAAGCTGGAATTTGCTGTGATTACTGATTGTGCTAAACATTTTTCTTTCATTTTTATTGCCTTTGCAATAAAAGGATAGCAGAGCATTTACAACACACCAGGTATCATACAAGTTTCCTTCATGTAGAACTTCTTTGACTTTTACACAACTGCTCAAGACTGGTCAGGTGACTTGCCCAAGGTCACCTACCCCTATGGTGGAGCTAAGATCAAGCCAGATCACTGGACTTAGAGCTGAGGTTTTCAACTCCTCCGCCTTCCCTCCCATCCTCTTCTCTGACTGCCTTCCACTCCACCCTTCTTGCTTTAGGCTGCAAATGCCTACGTGACTGGATAGGTCCACAGACCGGAGAAAGAAGCCAGGAGGGGACTGTGGAAACTGGAGAATTGCTAGCCTCCCACAACTAAATGGAGCTGCTGAGCCTCGAACAAATGTGAGCCAGCACTACCAGAACTCTGAATCTATATTAACTATCCTGACTTTTTAATGTTGGCAACTAATTTATATATTCTGAAACTTGACCACCAAGCCTCCAGATTTGGCACCAGCCAGAGCTTGAGTTAAAAATAGAAATCGGTTTTATTTTTAGCATCCTCATTTCAACAGAAATCCATATGTTGAGATGTGAGACTGCTTTGATTTGGGGGTTGTATGATTTTGAAGAGGGGTAGAGGTGAGCTTTGTGGAAGAGTTATTAACTGATGTTTTATAAAATCTTGGATATTTTTAATTGGTGGGTTAACGTCTCAATATTAGATATTTCATCTGCAGATTTGAAAGAAAGCAAATAGGTTTCCCTCTGAGTATCATCAGTAGGATTTCCCCTTTTCAAATTGTTCTGAGTCCTTGAGAGAGGAATGCAATCTCTCCATTTCACCCGTGTTTCACTCGTTGTTCTTGGAGTATATTTAACTGTGTGAACAAGCTTGTTCTCATGAGAGGAGCAGAAGCAGAACACAGATAAATAGCAATGCCTCTCGAGATGGTCTTGAGCTGGGACAGTACCAGCGGAGGATAAAGACCTAGTAAGTTACCTCTAGTGGTTTTTAGCAGAATTATTCTTTAGTTGGAGGCTGGGGAGAGACGCTGCAGGTAAAAACCTTGTCTGGCCTTCCTTCATCTTGTTAAGAATTTAGTCCTGCCCTCCCATTTTACAGATTAACAGCCAGAGGCACAGAGAGGTTAAGTGGTGTCCAGGTCAGTGGCAATTAGCCGGGCTCTCCTGGGATTGCTCCTCACACTCCCGAAAGCTCAAGTTTTCAGTCAACAAGTGGAAACTGTGTTGCTGTGCCCTGGCACATCACATCACTGTCCACAGGGCTTCTCCCTCCAACTCCTGTACCACCAGTTCCCCACCACCAGCCAGATCTGACATCGCTTCTTAGAAACAAAGGTCTAAATCAGCATTGTCCAGTAGACATATAATGCAAGTCACACATCTGATTTTAAATTTGTATATAGCCCTGTGGAAAAAAGCAAAAAGAAATTGATTTTCAAAGTTATTTTATTAACCCAAAATACCACTTCAGCATGTGATCAATATTAAAGATTGAAATATCTTACCTTCACATTTACTGTGCATCTGAATCCCGACTAGCCACATCTCAAGTATTCCACGTGGCTAGTGCCTATCAACTTGGACAACGCAGCAGACTCTACAGGACAAGGCCCAAGGTCACACCCAGCTAGGTTCTGTGATTCAAATCTCTTGAGAGAAGCCTGATCGGTTTTCTTGCCTTCCTCCCAATCTGAAGCTACATATTTCTGTCCTCTTTCTGCCACTTTTCCCCCCAGCTAACTCTAATTACAGGGAGATGCTTGGTTTGGCCATAACCACTAGCTCAGCAGTTTTCCACCAGTCCTGGCAGCTGGCAAACCAACACGCACTGCCTTGTAAATGATAGTGTAAAGCATACTTCCAGATTTCTCCACAGAAGAGTTTCTATAATTTTCTTCCTTTTAGAAGCAATTCGATGGCATTTTTTCAAAATCAACATGATTTTATAATTCATTCTTTCTTAAAGATCCATCCTAATCGATTTTTAAAATACTTACTAGTGGTCTTGCCAGGACTTCAGCAGAACAAGTAGCATTATACACTTTGTCTATTTTTCACCAAATATACATCTGTTTTGATTAGTAATGGTTAGATCATTAAAAAAAAAAAAACTAGCCAAATACTCCCCCAATATCTCAGTCCCATTTTGAGCATTATGCACAATGAAACATCAGTAAAGATCGGATTCCATTTCCACTAAATGTCAAGTCCCTGGCCATTGACCCAATTACTTAAAGTATTAGACAATACAGTCACTGTCCCAGAAAAAAAAAGTGATAGAAGATTGGCAACAGGCTCCTGGTATATGATATGATGCACTTTACCCAAATACAAACTCGATTTGTAAGAATTTAAATTTGAGTAGGGAAGAAACTGTCCCATATTCTTAATTAGAATCCAGACCATCATACCTTGCGGAGATGTAGAGGACAAGATAGAGAAGATAGCTTTTGGTATCCCTGGTCTTCTCCAGTAATTGAAGGGTGGCACCACCAAACTAACCCCTCACCTAGGAGGTCAGGGGATATTCCTCTTCCTGGTAGGTTTGTAGTGTGAAGATA